>APFE031347650.1:1172-45014 GCA_000404065.3 Pinus taeda
GTATGACCTCATCCAGCAAAGCCGAGAAGGAAAAAATGACTAGCTTCCTCCATTCAGTGTTATGGCATGCCTAGCGGGATGCAAAATTGACACTGATGAGACACCTAACCATGCATATGCAAAGAGCAATTGATCACTGATGGAGGGCTTAAGACCGACACTAACAAGTCTCACAAGTAGAATCTGTAGTGGGAGTACCTCAGAGAGACTTAGGTCTTGAGCTTATAAAACCTAGTTCAGTCAAATATTATTCCACTTGGAGTACTAAACCAGAGCTTGCTACTTTTGGACCTCTTGGAAGAATGGGTGACAAAAGAGGAGGTGAGGAGAACATAAACAATAAGAGAAACAATGACAAGGACAATGGTGGAAACAATGAAAAAATTAATAGCCTACTTAATGGTAATGGTGACATAAGAGATGGACCTAGGGGAGGACATGAGGAAAACGAGGAAGAAACAGAGACTACATTTGGATTTCCAAACTTGGACATTAACAGAAATATCACTATGAAAAATATACCTTTGGCATCTCTTCCACTTTTCCATGTTATGTCTTCTGAAGATCTCGACTCTTTTATGTTTGAGTTTGATATTATTTGTAGAAGTTATAATTATCACGTTTATGCACACACACTCAATATATTTCCTACTATCTTGAAAGATTTATCCCTTAGTGGGTTTATGAGCTTGGGAAAACACACTATCTATTCATGGGATGACATGAAAACTATATTTCTTAGGAAATACCAAGATTATTGCAAAAGCATAGATATTAATGACATTTTTAGGATCCAACAAATGGAAGATGAGAGGTGGAAGAATATTTTGAAAGATTCCTTTATAATTACCATAAATCCTAAATAGGTAATTTGGGTGAAAGCACCTTTAGGACTATTTTTTTAAATGGGATAAGGGAAGATTGCATTGAAACCTTAAATCTCTTGAGCTCTAGAGACATATATAAGAAACCTTTTGCTGACATAGTTGAGTTGTGTAGAACGTATTCCATAATCCAAGCTAAGGTAGGCAAAATAATTTGTGACGGACCAAGAGATTATGTATTTAGAAATCCTAACCATGTACAATGTGGTGCTACTTGAACTGAACTAGGAATCTTTTGGAAAACTTTAAGACATATATCCTGAACATTATTAGTGATCAATTGGATACTCTTAAAGTTAAGAAGAAACAAGATTAGGAGAAGGTTTGTTTAGCCATTTTCTTTCTTAAATGCAGAAGGAAACATGATGAGAGAGAATGTCCTATGAATGTAACAGAAGTATTTGGAATTTGAACTCATGATTAGCCCACTGAAAAATGTCATTATTTACCAAGACTACAAGTTCTTTATAAAGGAGGGGATGAAACGAGTGAGCTCCCTCAAACCTCTAGAAGACCACCATGGAGGACACTAAACAATAATTCTTATCAAGACCCTAATATGCAGTGCTTTCCCCAGTATCAACCATGGAATCCTCAGACACCTTATTCTATTCTCCATGGTCATCTCAACCACCTCATAATTCACCATGGAATCAAGGATGGAAAGGAAACCCTTACAGGAATGTCTTTCAGTCCCAAATTCTAGTACCCTCATATCCCCATTACCAACCACAATATCCACCTTATGCAACATATACACCTAATGTGTCTCACTACAAGCAAGGGTATAACCCACCCTATCCCACACAACAACAATCTACATTAACATTACCACCCCCATTAAAGCAGTCACTACCATTACCTCAAAATGCCAATCCATCTTCACAATAGATGCATAAATAATTTAATTCAAATATTCCAAGGCTAACATAGTTTCCTGCATAACCCATATATAATCCTAATAACAGACCTCCTCAGCCTATGGTGCAAAACATAGAACTGCAACCTTTTCCCACTTATGTTAACACTTATTTCCCTATAAATGAAATTCAACTTAGGTATGGGAAATAATTAATGAGAATAAATTTGTAGTGGTTATACAAGAGGAGGATTCCCACACAAATTCATAAAACAAATCTAATAAACAAATAGAAACTGAAAAGAATGATGTAGTAAGAGAACCACAGGAACCCCTTGAACCTAAGGTGCCTCCCTTTCCTGAGAGATTGCTTGTAAAGAAGACTGAGTCCCTTGTGGAATATGATTTGGAGTCTGAATTAATAAATGTTTGTTTAAAGATCCATTTATTACAAGCCATTAAAGATATACCTATTTACGCTAAAATCATTAGGGATCTTTGTATCAAGAAACCAGGAAGGAAGAAAAACAATAACCAGACTATTAAAGTAATTAGCCAAATGTCGGAAATGATATCTAGATTGCCACCAAAATGATGATCCAAGGAACCTAGTGGTAACTATAGGAATCAATGGGACTTTTCTACCTAATACCTTAGTATATCTGGAATAAACCATTAATACAATGACCGATGATACCATGACATTATTACAACTAAGCTAGGTAAGACCTACACCTATTGTGTGAATACCAGGTACTCGACACCTTATCAAGGAAAAAGTATTTATCTTTCTTGGATGGGTATAGTGGTTACAACCAGATCCAAATAGCCCCAAAAGACCAATAGAAAACTACTTTTACTTTCCCTTGGGATACTTATGCTTATAGAGTTCTCCCATTTGGCTTGTGTAATTATCTCACCTTATACATGATTGTGTGGAAGTCTATATGGATGACTTCCCAGTGTATGGCAATGATTTTAAGGAAGCTTTGGAAAATCTAGTAAAGTTTTTGATTCATTGTTAGGAAACATATCTAGCCCTCAACAATGAAAAATGTAAAATGATGCAAACTGAGATAATTTTCCTTGGTAATCACGTTTCACAAATAGGGATAAAGGTTGAACCTACAAAAATTGAGGTAATTTTACAAATTACGGTGCCAACATCACAGAAAGAGGTAAGAATTTTTTTAGGGAATGCAAGGTGTTATAGGAGATTTATTGAAAATTTTTACCAAACTTGTTGCTCCTATGTTTAAATTGTTGGCTAAAGATGATTTTTCATGGAATACTGATTGTAAAAATGCTTTTCAGGCATTAAAATATAGGTTGTCAACTGCACCAATATTGGGAGGGCCTAATTGGTCCCTTCCTTTTCATATTTGTATCGATGCATCAAATACAATCATTAGGTTTTTGTTAGGACAAAGGAAAAATCACATTCCTTACGCTATTTATTTTGCTAGCAAAATTCTCTCATGTGCAGAATTGAATTACACTGTCACTGAAAAGGAATTGTTAGCAGTAGTCCATGCTATTGACAAATTCAGGCATTATATTATTGTTTATGAAACTTTTTTTCATATTGATCATTCATCTATTAGATTTCCTATGAACAATCCTATTACAAATGGTAGAATCACTCGATGGTTACTTCTTCTTCACGAATTTAATATTACTGTGATTGACAAGCCTGGATGAGACAATTCACTTGCAGACTTTTTATCCATAATGAACATTTCACAGGACATTGCCTCAATTCCAGATGATTTTCGTGATGAGAATATATTTTTCATTTCTACTTATACTCTCTGGTTTGCTGATGTGGCCAATTACTTGGTGTCAGGCAAGCTGCTACAAAAGTTATCTACCAGGGAAAAACTTAAGATTGTTCAGCTGAGTGCTAATTATTCGTGGATAAAAGGAGACCTATATTGCACTGGACCAGATCTAATTATGAGGATATGTGTGTGGGAGGAAAAGATGTATGATGTCTTGAAATCTTGTCATAGTGAACCACGTGGTGGGCATTTTGTGTTACAAAGTGTTGCATGTAGGCTATTATTGAACCATTCCTTTTAAAGATGCCAAGAAGTTTGTTTCCAATTGTGATGCTCGCCAAAGAATGGGAAAACTTGTTTCGAGTGATGAGATTCCTCTTCAAACCCATGTATCAATAGAACCCTTTAAAAAATGGGCATTATATTTTGTAGGGCCTATTTCTCCTATGTCTAAAAATAAGAGGTATATCCTAGTCTATACTGATTATGTGATAAAGTGGGTGGAAGCTAAAGCTTTATATTTAGCCACTAAGAAGTTTGTTGTAGATTTCCTCTTTGAAGATATATTTACTCATTTTGGAGTACCTAGAGAGATTATCACCGATAAGGGGAAACAATTTACTTCTAAACTAGTACAATCCATCACTCAATAGTACTAAATTAAGCACTAGAAGTCTACACCCTACCATCCTTAGGTGAATAGACAAGTAGAATCTACAAATAAAGTCTTGGAGTCTATTCTTACTAAAACTATTTAGCTGAACCATGGAGATTGGGTTGACAGGTTACTAGAAGCACTATGGGCTTACCAAACAACATGGAGAAATGTGACAAGGTACACTCCCTATGAGCTGATATATGGGAAGCAGGTATTGCTTCCCATATAATTTTCGGTAAAAACATTTCGAATTGTTGCTCAACTAGGAATGGATTTAGATGAAGCTAAACAATAGAGAGTGCTACAACTGAATGAACTTGATGAAATCAGGAAGGATTCTCTCCAAAATAGTATGCTAGTACAGTATCAAATGGCTCGATGGCATGAAAAATATATTAAAAGGAAATTTTTTCAACCAGGAGATTGGGCACTATTGTATGACAACAAGTAAACACTTCGAAGGGAAGTTTTCAACTATGTGACTAGGACCCTATGAAGTGGAGGAAGTCTTTGAAAATGGCTCAGTCAAAATTAATACCTTTGATGATGATCAGACTCCACTTGCGGTGAACGGACACAAGTTGAAGGTCTACCACCGCCCACTTTCCAAACAAGAATTTTTGCAAAATGTATTGCAGAACCCAGGAATGGAGTTGATTGATAAAGGGAATCTAGCTCATGTTGGTTATTCAAATTAAATTTTATTTTAATACATATGTATATATACATAATATAAATAACATTGGGCTGATTTTTGTGTTCCTCCACATCTCACATAGAATAAAAATGAAAATTTTCAAGTTTAGGTTTATTCATTTATCCGTACTTGATGGATTACTTATCGAAAAGGAAACTTTGGAGTCTACTTTGAACATCTTCAGACTCTATAAAATTGAATGTTCTAAGCACCAACTGACCCAAGCTCGTTAATATTAATGGGACAGTGGTAGTTAGGGATCTGCCAAGTACAAATTTGTTCTTTTCCAGACCTGGTAGAATACTTACGGAATGGAAGCCCCCTAGAGTCTACTTTGAGTTCTTCAGACTCTCTAAAATTGAACACTTTGAGCATAAGATAACTCAAGATCATTAAAATTTATGGGATGGTAGTAGATCGAGATCTATTAAGTATAGAGTTATTCTTTTCTAGAATAATACAATAATGACGGGAAAGAAGCCCCCATGGAGTCTTCTTTCGGGCATTTCAGACTCTCAAAAATTGAAATGTCACCAGGTAGCAACCTTTCCAGGCCTAGTCAAAATCCATGGAATGGTGGTACTAGTATTGATTTGAAGCAACACCAGTCAAATTTCAGTTTGCATATTCCTCTAAAAGCTTATTTTATAGACCAAATTGAAGCTAATATGGAGTGACTCTTAGTTGTTATTTTAACACAGTCTTAGTGGTTCAATATTTTCTTTATTTTTGTTGGGTAATTTAAAAAAAATGTACTTAATTCAATACTTATTATAGTTTACAAGTACTAAATAAGTTTGATACCTAAGATTGTGACAAGGATAATATCAAACCCAAAAGTGTATTAGTGTGTTCAAGCTCCAGTCCAACAACATTAAATTTGGTAGTAGCATTACAATTTATAAGCGTTAATTTGTTCACCTCATAAGTTCATGATCAAAGAAGCAACTTATCTACATCAGATCCAATAATGGCGAAAGTATTTTTTTAATGTTAAAAGTTCCCTATCACTCATTATTTTCAAACTCTAGACATCATTACACATTCAAACAAAGGTATGGGAAAGATTTCATTTATTTGGGTTAATGCAGAGAATGTAAGTAACAGAGTCTACTTAGTGGCCTTGCCCTCCATTCATTTGAATTATGTGTTATCCTAATTTCATATGCTCTTCTCTCATGACATTAAAATTTTCTATTGTTAGTGATCTAGATTGTCTTATCCAATAACACATTATAATTATTAGCCTTCTATCATGATATATATGTTTTGATACTTTCGCCATCATTGTAAATCAACTTAGTTCATGTCATAAATTGAAAATATGGTCTCCCTTCCTAATTAGTTACATATTCTATTTGAAACCCTAAAATGAAGGATTGTTTATCTCTGATTACACAACTTTGTCAAGTTTTGTAGCATCTTGTGGATTAGCCTATGATTTCCCAATTTTCCCCTTAGCTTTAACATTGTTTTCATCGTCGGCATGGGGATCGACAAACATGAGCCCACTTTCGTTCAATTTAGTGCTATCCCCGAGTATGCAGCTTGTAAAACCATATTTGAGGAGAAGGGGTTGATCGATTTTCTTAAGAAATTTCAAGGGCACAATGACAAGGACACCATGGCATTTTCACAAAGTTTTGATGGGAAGACAACAAAGGTTGAAAATTTGAAGATAAATGTCATAGAGGAACTGATAAGTAATGTGATAAGGTTACCTCTATCTAGTGAAATGGATTTCAAAGGCATCCAACTTGATTGAGAAGAATGCTCAAAATTCCTCAAATGAGCATACAAATCGATGAATTGGTCAAAGGGTGTCCTTAGGCGCTGCATTGAAGAAGAATGGTGGCCGCTCATCACCACCCTAGAAAGGTTCATAACTTGTGAAGGAAGGTATGCGGTTGTATTCCTCTACTACATTAAACTCCTTCATTTTGCAGATGGGCATGAGTTTATTTTACCTTTCTTCCTCCATCAAAGATTGCATAAGGTTGTTGAATTGTCAAGTCAACCAAGGTTGAGACCAGCTTATGGCATTATAGTCTCATTAAAATTCTTATTGTCTATGAGTTAGGATAAGGGAAAGAAATGTGGGAAGACTTCCTAACTAGAAAATTTCCTCGGTAGGAAAACCAAGTAAAAGGAAGGCAACTAATAATCCATCCACGCTCCAAGAAATTGGACAAAGAAATTGAAGCTCCTCCGGATTCACCTTCTAGGTAGGATAAAGCCTTTGTGAAAACATCAGGATTATTGGAGGTTGAGGCGAGTACGAAAAACCCTCCTGAAAAACCATACTTGAAAATCCCTAACCCTTTTGTGAAGAAAGAACCCCTAGCATCAAACGAGAACAAACAAAATGAAATCCGTAAACATAATGTAGAACCTATGGAAAAGGATACAATGTTTGAGAAACCCTAGCAAAGTGATCGGAAGAAACCATGGGTGGATATTGTAGAACTAGTCACTTTGGCAGCCAAGGCATGACCAAATGAAAAAGCCAAAATTGTTCTGAAGAAGGGGCAAATGATTTTATTCCAAGATAAAAAGGAAACGATGTCGATATCGATCCCACCTCCACCTCCTTAATTAGTAGATGTTTCAACTAAATCAGAGATTTTGACCACACAACAAGTTCAACGATACAACAAATCATGACTCGTCATTGATGCCTTCCTCAGGGTTCTCAAACCCTTGACCCAGTGACTATTTTATCCTCTCTAGAGATAGAGATAAAGAATCCTTCTCGAACACCTTTGGGAGCAGAGAAGCTAGAAAAAACCTTACCTGAGGAGGATGGACCAGTTGACAAATTTTATGATCTTAAAAGTGACTTCACACATAATTATTTATCTAAACATGGGCCAACAACAGGAAAACAAGTGGCCGAGACAATGGCCAACTAGACCCACAAAAAATTAACCCATAAGGGAAGTAGTTCACAAAAACATAGCCTACCTCCTGAGGGTGTCTCTGCTCCTATTAAAAGGGACTTACAGTGTCAGTTTGGTAAACTGCAAAAGAATAATCTAACCTCAAAGAGAAGTATCATAATTGTTGCAGCTAAATTTGCAATTAGTTGTTTCTCCATGATCTTGTGTCCAAATTAAATCACCAGGAAAAGGGAAACAAGACCAATAGAATAATGGAGAAGCCTCAATCCCAAATGTTCAGTCATGCAACAAACATTCGAATCTATGTTATAGATAAATGAGTCAACACCTAGTATCCTTGCATATCGGAGAAGGGTTTTGAGTTCGATACAAATCTTGCGCTCCACTCGAGTGAGCCAATATGTCTGCACCAGATCTTTATCCCTACACACAATCACAACCAAACAAAGACAATAGGTGATATTCCTCGAAAGATCGTTAGATCAAAAGAAATAGAAACAACCATGCAAGGTATTGAACACAAATTTATGTAAGGAAGGGAACATCAGTTTCCATCAATTATGAAAAACTAGTACAATGTTATACCTTCGCCTCCAAGCCTCTTCTCTATGATTCAACAGAGTCTCCCCACTATATCCAAGAAATCAGTATGAAGAGTAGTATAGAAATTGAAAAAGACCTGTTGGGCCCCATATATGTTATCATATTGGCTATCCAAACCTTTAATTTACGATCCATATTCATACCCTTACAACATATTTCGTAACTATCATATTACCAATTTTCCCTAAATGCATTCATTTTACCTTGTGGTTAATTATTAATGATTTCTTGTATTTTTAATGATTAAATGAGTTTTTAATGTGGTTTTATCAATGATGGTTTACTAATGTGTTTATGTGGCCAAACAACATGTTCCACTATGAAACTTTTTGTCTCTGTATCGATTCAACAGTCTGGTACTTAATTTTGCACTTGAACAAATGGAGGGAAAATAATTCAAAATTATAAAATATGTTTTTATTTTCTCTAGCATGGTAAATTAGGTTCCACGTGGACCTAATATGATAGTACAAGCCTTGGAATATACCCAACTCACATATGGGATCCTAGCACATGATTTAAGTTACAACCAAAAATAGGTGACAATTTTAGAACTTCCATGTTTTTCCTCGATCTCCGTGCAACTAGTGGATCATCACAAGAATTTGGAAAATAGGTTTTTAGAAAACATAGAAATTTATTTGGATCTCAAACTATTTCCAAAAATTAAATACGGTTTAAAAGTTATGGTTCTTCGAAGCAGTTTTGTATAAAATTTTTACAAAACCCAAATTGGAAAAAGATTCAAACAATCATCTTTGGGTGAAATTTACGAGGCCATGGAAGCGAATAAGGAGATTCCAAGAGATTTTTTTGTTCATAGTATAACAAATTAGACTCCATATAAACATATTTCCAAAATACATCATGGTTGAGAAGATATGGTTAGTTCTTTAACACAAATTTGTATAAAATTGCAAAAAAACCATAATTATGAGATTTTCCTCTAAAATTGTAAATTCATTTTCTGAGTTAAGGGGATTGGATCTTATCTTTCCCCAATGAATTTTATGTATAAATAAGGTCTCAAATGACAAATATCAAAAGAAGTTTGTTCATTATTGTAATAGAGGAGATAAATGATTAGGTTTTTGAGAGATTTAGAGAGTTGATTTGTAACAGAGATTTTTGATGTGAATAAGGAATTGATGGTTGTTGAATTGTGGTAAACTTTCTTAGCTTGATCTGAGATTTTCTTAGAAACACTAACTTCCTTCGAATTGCCCCTTAATGTGTGTAAGTGTTGCTATGCTTCATGTGTTTTCTATATTAGTTTTACATCTAGCAATTCAACTTTATTTTGCAATGAATTTATGTTAGATAAAACTTAGATCTATTCGCTTTCATGCTCTCAATTTAGTGTTTAGTACTTCCCTTTAGGTTTAAGAAGTGAATTCCATTTTATTGCATATTTTATTTGATGTTTCTTTCAATTTCCATTAGATTTGTATTTCACATAGTATAAGTATTAGATTTGTTCGTTTTTGCTTATAGTCGTCACCATTTACTTTTATGCAAATTAATTTTCTTCAGTATGTTTAATGGGTTTTATCACTATAGGATTAAAATCATTGAAGTCTCAAGACCTAATAAGCTACATATAAATAAACACATGAACACTGTCAATAAAATATTGTGGTTCAAAACCTGATATGCATTAGAGTCTCATAGTCCAGTGACAAGTGATAATCCTTAATGACTAGTTCTTTCTAGTGTTAATTGTTAGCATAGGCTAGAATAGGATCTAGTCTTGCATTTCCTGTCTTTGCATCTCTATGTCTTACGACTATGCTCTAAAGGGATTAGATCATAGTTGCTTTCACAAGTTTTATGTGTGATCTTAGTTGTAGGGAAACTAGAGGGCAGAGAAAGACGGTAAGACGTGAGTGAAGAGACACACATTCACTTTGGTTGGGGTCACTCCAAAGTCTGGTTGTATCTAATTATTTTTCTAGTTTTTTTCATATGCGTAGAATTAAAGGTAGGATCCAAAGCATCATTTTTCCTTATTTTTCTTTGAAACTGTGTTTTCCTTTAGATTGATTCATATAAAGAAGATAATCCTAACTTGCGTGAACAGATAACTTGGGAACAACAGGGTCTTAGTAGCATGGTGGCACTTTAAGTATATGATTGGCTTGCTTGCCTTTGTTTTAAGTGCGTTTCCTTATTATTTCTTTAGGATTTTTAATAATAATTCCATACACTAATGCATGTGCATGATAGGGATTAACAACCAACAAAGCAATATTTAAATATGATCAAGAGTTTGGAAGAACTCTCTCAAATCCTAGCAGCAACTAGGATCTCTTCTTCTTAGGAAGAACAAATCTTGACAATAGCCAAGAAATTATCTGCCTTCCCAGAATTGATAGAAGAACAAAAACTCCATGAATCACATCCACACGAAGATCATTACTCTTGCAAACTTGTTGAGAAAACTGAAGAATCATGGACTACATCTGATGGAGAGCGGGCATTAAAAACTGAAATTGAATAAATTTTGACATTCTTATCTACATATCCTCTAAGAACACAAGAGGATAATCACCTAATGCTAGAATATTTGCATGGCACGGTAAAGGAGTATATGACAAATGAGTGAAATAAAGAGGTAAACCAAGAGCTTTTTGATTTTATTGAAAGTTGGTTTCAAGAAACTATAAGGCCATACCACTCCTTCATTCTTACTTACTTCTTGACATCATCATTAAAGCAAATGGTTCTTCATACTTAGGTATGCATTGAAGATTATATTCTAAACTTGAGTATCAATGCATTTTTATACTTGTTAGGTACATGGTTACATTGTAAATACTCATATACATGAAGAGAGGAATTTATTTTTCTCAGGTGGAGTAGGATAATAAATAAATAAATGTTGCATATAATAGTTAGTTTAGTTCTAAAATATACTACAACATATTTCTCATTTGTTTTGTATAAGTGGGGATGTTAACAACTAAAAAGAAATTCATTTAAAATGGGAGATCTATGTTCATATTGCATATTTTTGTTGGGGTCTCTTTCAACTGCATATTTTTTTAATGAATATTGTCACTCAGTCTTATTTCAAATAGCAGCATGGTTCAACCATTATTTTATTTCCCACTTATTATTTATTTATTTATGATAGTTATATTTGTTTCTAGCTTTTCAATAAAGTAAGCTATGACCATTATGTTTGGAATCTTATGTGAAGTTGGAAATGATTGCATTGCAACATTGTCTAGTATTGAATACCAATTGTTTAGTACCAAATTTTATCTAACCAATATCGAGAATTTTGATACCAATTTTTTATTTTGCAAAAAAAAATAGGATTCAAGGATATTGTTAATTTGGGATGCTTAAATGCTAGAAGAATATTTTCAAAAGCAGAAAAGACATCACCATCAACAATTAATGGAGTATTTGATGATATCTTCTTCTTTTTTTCCTTAAGTTGTTAAAAATTTTGTATTCATGTTTTATCATTAAGACATCCACTTCATGAAGATGATTGAATAAGAAATCATTTTCATAAAATTTGAATTTAATGATAATTCCAAACTATTCATAGCTAATATACCTTTTCTTTGTTTCAAAATTCATCTCTTATTCATATATATTTCTGATTATCAATACAAAATAGTTGCTCAAAATATAGTTACAAAAACATACTAAGGGGATTAAAACAATGTTAAGAGGTCCATACAATGATACTGATGAAAGAGAAACTTGAATACTATAACCATAACACCAAAGCATGATATCTGAAGCATCTTTATTAAGACTTGCAAGAGAGTTACCGAAGTCTCTACTCATAGTAGAAAATTACTTTAAAGGCAAAAGCATACATGGAAACTATGATTAGTAAGACTTTAGGTGTCTTTTGGTTATTCTTTGGCAGCCTCATCCATCTCACATTAAAATGACTCATTCATGCTATGTCCTTTGAGTACCTATAAGTACTTTATGCTTCTAAGACATTACACAGGTAATCTAAGTCACTCTCAAAGGTATCATCCTATGCCTTTAAGAGGTCTTTTAAAGTCGCTCCCCCATCTACGAATTGCAAAAGAAATTTCCATAATCTAAACCTAAAATTATAGGAAGCATGGGACTAGAGCCTTCAGTGTAAAACAGTTTTAAGAGGTTAACTTATCGAGGCTATGGACGTCTGCTGACAATGAGTAACGACCTATGATACCACTAGGAAAACCCATCATGGCTATGGACGCTCATGGGCAATGGGGTATTATGCCTAAAGAAGTGTCAACCAAACCAAGGCTTTTGTCCACACATATGATGATTACTTTATAGTGTTACAATAAAAGAAGCATGTGTGGATGAAGTCAAGGGTAAAAAATGAACTCCATAAATTTTATACTAAATAATCGCTTTAAGGTAACCTCGAGTCCTCTATCATTAGTTTTTCATACTATATTTAATATTTAATTATCTTAGAAGTGGGACATATTTTCGCAGAGAAATAATAAAATTCAATTGTAAATCTTATATGTAATACCTGTATAACTATAAGACTTTGGGATTTGATTAGTAATAACCAATTTTGCATTGGTTCATCATTTTTTGTGATCATAAAAAGCCTCCTACCTACAAAGAAGGAGAGCCCCTTAAATTTATAAAAGGTTTATTTCTTGAACATAAGACTATTAAATATTGATGAAATCATATGTAATGAGTGATTTGGAATTTATTCTATGTTTAGTGTTAGTTTTACATCATTTTAATAAATTTGAGGTGATTTATTTTTATTCAATATTCATTTCATTAGTTCCATTGTTTTGTTTCTCAGGTTCCTTTATACTATATCCATCTCAACAACCTTCCTCACTTTGTTGCATGAGGACACACAACACCTCAAGCATGGGGGAATGGTTGTTGGGGCCTTTTAAACATCTTCATTTCATTATATTTAGCTTCCTTCAACATATCTGATTGGAACTCATCAATTCCAACTATTCCAGATCATTCCAGACTCTCAGCTTTACTCTGCCTCATCTTCCGCTTCATACAAATTCCATTGTAGCCTGTAGTTCAAATCAAAGTTCAAATGTATACTTGAGGTAAAACATGCTTAAACGCTCTTTATCTCATTAAAATTTAAGGAATATTCATGATTAACCACTTCCTATTTATTCACCTTTCTTAAACCACCATTTCCAAATCCATTAATGCATATTCTAGTTTCAAGTCCATATTTATTTAGCCATTATCTTCATTTCTCACCTTATATCATCCATCATTCCTTCCTAGTCCATATTTTGTTTACATGAGGACATTAAAAGTTTTAGGCATGAGGAGGATGTTGGGCCCCAGATATGTTATCATATTGGTTATCCAAACCTTTCTTTTATGAGCCATATTCATACCCTTACAACATATTTCGTAACTATCATATTAACAATTTTCCCTAAATGCATTCATTTTACCTTATGGTTAATTATTAATGATTTCTTGTATTTTTAATGATTAAATGAGTTTTTAATGTGGTTTTATCAATGAAAATTTAATAATGTGTTTATGTTACCAATGAGCATGTTCATCTATGAAAATTTCTATCTTTGTATCAATTCAACATTCTAATACTTGATTCTGCACTTGCGCAAATGGAGGGAAACTAATTCAAAATTATAAAATATGTTTTTATTTTCTCTAGCATGGTAAATTAGGTGCCACATGGACCTAATATTCTAGTACAAGCCTTTGAATATACCCATCTCACACATGGGATCCTAGCACATGAATTAAATTACAACCAAAAATAGGTGACAGTTTTGGAACTACCATGTTTTGCCTCTATTTACGTTCAAATGGTGGTGAATCACAAGAATCTAGAAAATGGGTTTTTAGAAAACATGCAATTTATTTTTGTCTCAAACATTTTCCAAAAATTCAATACGTTTTAAAAGTTATAGCTGGTTCTTCAAAGCAATTTTGTATATAATTTTTGCAAAACCTATATTGGAAAAAGAATCAAACAATCATCTTTGGGCGTGATTTACGAGGCCATGGAATCGAATGATGAAATTACAAGAGAGTTTTTTGTTCATTGTATAACAAATTAGACTCCATAGAAGTATGTTTCTAAAATACATCATGATCAAGAAGATATGGTTATTTATTTAACACTAATTTGTATAAAATTGTAAAAAAACCAGAATCATGAGATTTTCCTCTTAAATTGTAAATTCGTTTTCTGAGTTAAGGGGATTGGATCTTATCTTTCCCTATATAATTTATGTATTAATAATGTCTTAAATGACAAAGATAAAGAGGATAGATCAAGATAATTCATAAAAAAATTCTAACTGATAAGACATGTCCAGCTCGAATAGGTGACAAATTGAACTGATCTCTTAGGGACTAAGGCACTCTAGAAGTCATCCTTGGATGTTGGCACCAAAAGGGGGAAAATTTCCCTATACATTCTCACAAGGCAGGCTTGAGAGTGTCTGGGAAGCTCTAGATGCTCCCATAGGCTGTTATGCCAGTGTCTAGGGGCAAAATTGGAGAAAAATGAGTCTCAGGTCTGGAAAAAGTCAATCAGGCTCAAGGACTAAGAGTCACTGAGCGAGAGTGTTAAAATAGGTTGATAACATATGCCCCCTAATGTATGAGGTTAGAAGATAAGTTGATGGATAAAATGCATTACTATAAATCTCGGAGGTCAAAACAGGAGTGAGGAAACAAAGCCAAGGATGCGAATCAGAGAGCTCTGGATCTAAAGTTTGATCTGTGATGATAACATCCTTGAGGTGGGCATATCCATGCTCGATAATAATAAGATACTGAACACGGCCGCCATAAAATACACTGTGAATCCATTACGTGAAATGATAGAGCATTGCCACGAAGACATACATTGTGGATCCATGTGACTCAACAGATAGAGCATAGCCATTAACAAATACAAGCGTGGATCCATGTCACAGTTACATCAGTAAGACTATGGACACATGACAGACAGAGAAGTGTCCTAGATAGCCCTGAAAGTACATAAATGGTACATAACTCCAATGCAGCCTGGGAATGATGCCATATAAGAGTGAAATATTCCTAACCTAGGGTCTTTGACAAAACCCAAATGGTATGAATCTACATCATGTGAATAGATGAGCTGATGTTGAGCCTGGTAGAAATCACCTGATTACTAGTCAATGAGATAAACTAGTAACAAACGTGAGGGAATCCACCAATGAGGAAAATGGATCCCAAGGTACCTAGTACAGTCCACTAAGTGTGAATAGATAAGTTGACTTCGAACACTAGTGAACTTGACTAATCAGGAGCCAATGATGCAAACCCACTGTCGATCATGAGGAAGCATTCCACTGAGGTCTGCAAGCTCCAAGGTACTATTGGTTCCTAGATCAAGCTCTTGGATAACAAGATAAAGTCGATAGCTGAAGATCTGTCGAAGGAGGGCCTTGATGTATCCCCCATCAATCAACATGGAACAAACAAGGATGATGTGATGTATGGATGAAGTCATGAGATGAATTACAATTGACATGGGGATGGCCGACTCAAAAAGGTCAACAATCTACTGCAGATAGCCAACACAGGTTGAGACTTCCCTTGAACACATAGCGACACGAAACAAGAGTGACTTGGTAGCATGACTAATGAGCACCATGTGATATCATTCAGTGACTCAGGAGGCATCAAAGAATGCTCCATATGACTAGAATAGTAACCAGTCAGAGGAGTAAAGAGACTCATATGGATGGTATGGCTCCTAGGTAAGGTAAAACCCAACTGCGAGATGATGAAACAAATAGGTTCCATGTTCAAGGGCGACACAACTAAAATTTCCATTTCAATGACTAATGGAAATAGTTGTTATCTCCCTTCTCTTTTTATAAGTTTATTTTTTGTAAAGTTGTCCCCCAAGCCCGAAAAAGAGATAAAAGTATACAAGGGAGAACCTCCTAGCCATAATAGACTAGTGTATTCATTTTTCATAACTATTCTATCCCAGTCCAGAAAAGGGTTAAAATTATACGGGGTAGATGCCACTTCAGGTACTTTCACAAGCGTGGAGTAGACAAGTTCACTCATAAATCTTTTCTAAATTAAGGAGTCTAAAAAGAGCTTAAAGAAAACTCCTCTTGGAGGAACCAGTGGTATAGAGGGTAGCAATTGGTTCCAGTAGTGATGAAACTGCTCATGACATAAAAATGACAAGAGGCTAACTAATAGGACCACTCATCACAACAGTTATTCTAAGAAAGAGTAAAACACCAAGTGAAAGTGGATAATAAGCCAAGCAAATGATGACAATGGAAGAGAGAAACCAAGGCTTCATCATGCAGAAGTAGGCTAAGAAAAAGTGGAAATCACAAGGGATAAAAATGGCGGAATCCTCTTGGGGTATTCCATTAAATATGACAAAGAAGAGGACATGTCGCTTAGATTCTAGGTCATGGTAGAAGGAGGAATTCCGAAAAGGAGTAAAAAATTACTGCATGGACACCAACTCAGCAAAAAGGTGCTAACTAGGCATAAGCAGTTAAGCTCTACCACCAAGTGATGACGTGCATAAAAGAGAGTGGCTAAATTTGCAACTTGACAAGATTAGACCTAAGGCATAGCAATGGCACCGATAGTCAATAATGCATCAGTGATGGTGATATATGACCTACCCCTATATGCCACTAAGACGAAACGTGCCTTAGGCCCAATGGATGTCGCAATAGAAATACCACCCTATCTTGTAAAAACCATATAGAAATACTAGACCCATGTTTAAATCACATAATGAAAGAAATAAACATGGATGAGGTCAAAAAAGGACCATATATTTTTTAGTTTTTGAATTTTATAATTTTTTTGGATTTTTGGCATAAATAAGGCATGACAAATACTCACATCACACACCAAACCAAAATGGTAAAAATGTCACACTATTATGTAGAATATGTACAAGCGCAACACAGTTTGGTAAGTCATGCTAAAGTGTGTCCACATCCGAACACAAGCCAAGGGTTTCTATACGCAAACTCATGGAGGTGAAAGGTACCATATGGCTCACTAATGTGGGTTCATGCCAAAGGAAGTCAAACCACCCAATCCGAAGAGGTTGACCATGCTAGGGACATTCTAACATAGTCGTTCTCTCAAATTTAACCTGAGAATAGACGGGAGGATCAATACATAAAGGAGGTACGAGACCCTCATCAATAGGTGGTAAGGAGTTGGACAATTCGTTGGCAAGTTCGGTAGTATAAGCCCAAGACATGACTCGGTCTAGGGGTGACACTTCTAAGGAAAGCTGAGGTTGTGCCCCATGAATCGTTCCAAGATTTATGTTTCCAAGCTCTATCTTATCAAATTTAGGAAGACTAGAGGCATGAAGAGGCCTAATCTACCTAGCATGATCAATAGGTAGATCCATGACCTCCAAGTTGACTAGACGGGGGGTTTGTCATCGAGGGAGTCATGTGAAACAGGAGGAGGGATGGCCTGTGTGGAAAAATTAACTTGGTCATATTCCATATTGTGATGGATATTTTTACTAGCACTAGGAGATTCTGATAGGACTGTCGGAGAGGTAATCTCTTCCACAATAGGTGGAAAAGGATGCTCACTAACTTGATCAACTTCCATAATAATAGGTGACACCACCCAAGGATCATCAAGAAGTTGGGGTCCACAGGTGCATGAAGAGATCAAATGGCAATGGGCAATGGTAAGAGTAGAAGGAGTGTTGGGTAGAGGGAGTTGAGGAAAAACCCCCATAAGAGTGGAACTTTTAAAGATTCCAACTCCAACACTTTGAAATTGACTGGGGTGATCTCCCGCGAGTGGTACAGAATTCTGAAAGTTGGAAATCTAGGCTGACGGAATGTAGAAGTCAATCTGATCGATAGTGACAAATTTTCCTTCATGAAGAAAACGAAAAATGGACGATACAAATACAATCATCACATAAAACCAACTATGGCCAAGGAGTAGGTTGTAATCTAATGTGGTGTCAAAAACTTCGACATCAACATATATAGTTCCTCCCCTAGCTCAATGGAAAATTTTGGAAGAACCCCTTTAGGTACAAAGTTATGTCCATCAAAGGCTTGGAGAGTGGTGTTGGACGTGGCAGACACCGAAGAACCAAGAGCCTTCTAGCAGGATACCGACAAAACACACATGGAAGAGACTTCATCCAACAAAGTGTGATGAATATTCTTGTGGAAAATACGCACAATGATTTGAAAAGCAATCCAATGGGACAGGCAAGGAGCACTTTGTTGACGTTAAAAGAAATGAGACTAGAGTTAGACAGGTCAACTTCACCAATCACATCCAATAAGGTTTTGCACTGCTAAGGATAGCTTTGCAAGACCTCCAAAGCAAACATGGCACAAGGAGCCTGGGAAAGATATTCAACAATACTTTAATGTTGAGTAGCCGTAGTAGAAGGCTTGTGTATCGTCTTCTGGAGAACACCCTTGGGGGGGTGATAAAAAAGTTCCATAGACTTATCCAAAGTGAGAGATCTAGTGGAAAGTAGTGGAATTGATGAATCCTTAGAGGGAGAACTCGACTCAGGAACATCGTAAGAGTTGGCTCACGTAGTCACGTTAACATCTTCCTTGAACATGAATATGGATGAACTATGAGGAGGATGGGAAGATGACCCCTCATTACCCTCTAGCACAGGTCGAGGAGGTTGAGAAACCATCTGTTGTTGGTCTTGTGTATGGAATGGATGAGTCAAAACGGCATGTTGTTGAGTATATGGTGGTGAAAGAAGCATATGGACTTCATCTATTCGAGGGAATTCATGAGTAAGGTGGTCACTATGAAAAATTTTACAAGGGAACTTGACTTTACAACAACGTTCACTAGTGCCCCCTCCCTAACTCCGAAGGTTGGGTTAGGACTCCTGAGCATTTTGATTATTTTTTTATTTCTCTTATTATTCTTTTTACCACCCTATTGTTGCTTTTTTTTTGGGTGAGTTGACTTCACCATGAGAACATCGGTGGACTGCTCAGGAGGGGGTGCTTTAGCAGAGCCATGTGCATTTGTTGGGGCTTGAGATGTAACAATCAATTGCCCAAGTTGGGCAGCAACTTGGCTCATGGAATCAGAAACAGACCCGACCATGCCATCGCATGTGGGCCAGGAACATGTTATGGAGGATCAATGGAAGGCCTAGGGGCAGTAGGAAACACTTTGTAAAGCATACCCGACTATGAATAGATCATATCCAACTGTTGGTCAACTAAAATAGCTTGTTCCTTGGTAACACCTTGAAACATAGACACATCCTTGGAAATCTGAGGTCACAAATATCAGATGAACCATTTACGTAATATTTCTTCAGGTAACTTGATTCTTACCAAACTCTTGCGACAACGCCACTCATGAATATGATCATAAATTTACATGGCATCGTCTTACTTGAAATTATACAAGAGGTCAGAGTCGATGTCATACCGAGTAGGTAACTGGAAGTGTGTCAAAAATGTTAGAGCTACGAAGGCAAATTCACCTGTAGGATGTAGTATCTAACTAGATGTACCACTTTGTAGCATCCCCAGTCAATGTTCGCTGGAATAAATGAAGTTTAATAGAATCATCCACCAAAGAATTGGATGAGCACCACAAATGATAAATGTTAATTTGTGTGGATGGATTGTCCCTAGGCTTTCCTTCAAACATGGGGAATATCTTATGGTAATTTGGCATGCATGGGTGGCCACTAGGGATCATGACGGATGGGTTCATTAGTAAATTTTGCCAAATTTGGTAAATCAAGAGAATATAAAAATGGATTATGAAGTTGACTAAATGGGTCATAGGTAGGAGAATCCCCTGACCAACCAAGTGGTCCCCCATATAAGGAGTAGAATGATGCACCTGCTGGTGAGGAAAAGGGTTCACCTCGACATAAGACTATTGCGAGCAAGCATAACTGGTAAATGTATGTTCCCCCCAGGGTAAGTACCGCCAGAGAGCAAAGGGCCCCCAAAAGCATGGTTGTTGATGGGGTTGTACCTAGGGATAGAAGAAGGAGCACTCTATGTAGTAGGACTGACATAAGGGGAATAACCCATGTGAGAAATGGTACTCATGGCGGGATTTCCCCCAAGTAAGTTAACCCCTCTAGTAAAACTACTGGTAGGTGGCGTGTCTCCAAAGATCGAATTGTACCAGGCTTGTGACATACTAGAAGCAAAATTTCCCCCAAGCTAACCAGGAACAACTGGTGATCCCCCCACATAGTACTTTAAGTAACCATGCCTAACTAAGGAACAAGAATAGTTGGTTGGGAAACATCTGGTGCAAATATTCTTGAACCTTTCGGCTGACTAGGTTGAGGCACCATGGTCAACATAGGAGATGGTGTCGGCACGGAAACATTGGAGAAATTTGTGGGGTTTATAGAAGAAATTGGTGGAATACCCCAATAAGAAGTGAGAGGTGTGGATGGAGGAGTGGGTATAGCCATGCTAAGAGGTGGCAATGATGACATGGTAGCTAATATTACTGATGCAGAAGGTAAGGAAGTCTTAGACTCCGTCATAGGGTAAGTCACAAACAAAGGAATGTAAGTATAGACCGGTGTACAAGCATTAGGGTTTAGCCGCAATAGCTTAGGTCTTAATGGATCGGTCAAAGGTGGATTGGCAGGACCGTCAGAGTTGTCCACCAAAGTCTCGATAAAAATCATACGCTACCAGAAGGACAGGGTACAGACTCCAAGCAAATGTGTTGGTCCTAGTCTTATGAATTGAAAACCACTCTCCATGTTGGAGTAACAAGTCCACTTCTTTCAGAAGGTAAAACGTGAAGACAACGTGACCATTGATGAATAAATTCAGTCATGGTGATAAATTATAATTTAAACACAATTATGTTAGTGCAAACACCCTAAGGTGAAAACTACTGACCTAGACCAAACAATACACACTAGAAACATCCTAAAAGATAGCACACGCAAACCAAAATACAAAGAAGCTGGTGGTGGAACAGTTATACTAGCAACCTTCTTCCCAACCCTTTTAGTTACGAACTCGGCACAAGTTCCCTCACAAGATGTGGAACACCCCCTGAGATGACTAAGAGAGTATGACTAATATTCGTCCTAGATGCAAAGAAGATGACCTTGACCCTGCACCTGTGTATGCGCCCTAAGAAGATAGTCAACTATGGTCACCACCTACAATAACACGACCTAGGGGGGATAGTCCCAGGACAAATCCACATGCAAGGGTGGGATACTTAACTCCAAAAAGGAGCTAAGACTAAAACCCCCTTGATAGTTTCCTCCCAAGTGGTCCATAAGTCATAATAATGTTGTTTGTATGCGTGCAAATTATGCTATATCACGCCACCCGAAACTAAGGGAAATGCATCATGTCGCCCCACCTAGCCCAAATATGACCTTGTGCTTGACCCTTTTGTGAGGAGGATTTCTCAAACAGCACTACTACAAATGGATTTAATTCCCTTCTACAAGGTGCTAAGTTGATTTTGTAGTCTTGGACCAATTAACTTACACTACTATCTCCAAGACTCTAGCATAAGCTAGTGATGGTGTACTACCAGTAAGAACAAAAGATGAATCTAGTTAATTTTATTATCGTGTTGATTTTAGTGGTTGTTGTTTACACAAGTAGGATGCGGCGTGAAATTGAGATGGTGTGAATGACTCTTAGTTAGTCACCCTAATGCAACTATATGCAATTTTCGATTTTTATTTCGATGAATGCTAACTCCAGGAGGGTAAGAGCCTTCTAACACACCAATGCCTATTATTATGTACCTCTTCACTAAATATTTTTAAATGCAAATTATCCCAATTTTTTTGAATTAATGAATCAAAACAAACCAAAAAGGCAAACCAAAGCAACCGAAACGAAACCAAAGCAAAAACTCCCAAGCAATAATGCAAAGCACCCCAAAAGTGTCACAGCTAGGAAAACAAAGACCAATCAAAGAAACACACTCAAAGAGATCAAATCGAAAGCCAAAACTAAAAGAAGGAAGGAAATGTCAGCAAGCTAGGGATATAGGACAATGGCTCAACCAAGTCCAATGTTCTACAAAGGTCGCAACCAGACCCTAGAGGCAGAAAGGCCTAAACAATATCAAATGAGGGTGATACAAAACAATAAAAGAAAACTCAAGAGAAATTTTCTAGATGGCAATTGCACAACCAATTACAACACCACCAAATGTGACAAAAATGACCTAAAGAGGAAAGAAATCGCTTTATAAGAAGCAACAAAAAGTGATCAAAAGCCATAAAAGTCTGAAAGTAAAATGTGGATCAGGTCTAAACAATCACTGAAAATAGGGAATCAGATCTGAAAATGAGATCTAGAGGCAAAAACCAAACCTCAACCCAAAGCAACCAAAAAAACTTCAAGAGCACCTTGAAAGATAAAGGGTAATGGAAGACTTTGGATAAAATAATCAAAATAGATCAGATCAAACACACATATTAGCTGATCAGCAACAATAAACCATGAATCACACAGATCTCCAATAGATCAATGAAAAATGAGAGGGTCTAAGCCCAATCAAAGACAAAATCCTCCTTAATGAAAAGTGATTGATCTAAGGAAATCAATCAAACTAACGCAGAACTAGACCAGATCCATCAAGTAAGTAGGAGGCTCATACTAAGCAAGAATAGAAGCAAAAACTTCAGAAAGAAAATTTTGTTTTGTTCAGGGCTAAAAGTCGGGATGCACGCACAAAACATGTAATAAAGCATCTAGATGTTGGCTTGCTAACTGCAAGAGAGCATCTAGTATCTCCCAGACGCATGTATGACTCCCTGTGGGAGCGTCTGGGGAAGTGGTGCTTTTAATGAGAGTGTTTTTATTTTTCCCTCTTTGTTTTATATCTCCTCTTATTCTTTATGTTTTTTGGTTTTCTCAAACTTCAGTCACCCATAAAATCCTCATACAATGTCCATTTTTAGTTATTGTTTTTTTATTTTGGAATAAATTCCGAGAGGAATCCAAATTTGTGGTCAATTCAATCAAAATTTGTATACAAAATTCCATAATTTGATTTTAAACGCATGATCGATTCTTCTCCTACAGAAAAAACAAAAATAAAACTCCAGATATAAGATCAACTCATATCCAAAGCAAGTAAAATAAATGGAGATCAAATGATTCCAAAAAACTACATACAACTCAATGGGAACAAGAGAAAACCAAAAAACATAAAGAATAATAGGAGATATAAAACAAAGAGGGCAAAAGAAAAACACTCTCATTAAAAGCACCACTTCTGTTGCAACTAAATTTGCAAGGATCTATTGCTCCATGATCTCGTGCCCGAATCAGATCACCAGACAGAGAAAAACAAGACCAATAGAACAATGTAGAATCCTCAATCTCAAATGTTCAGTTATGTAGAAAATAGTCAGATCTATGCTATAAATAAATGAGATCACACCTTGTATCCTCACAGATTGGAGAAGGGCTTTGAGTTCGATACAGATCTTACGATCCACTTGAGCGATCCAACACATCTGCACCAGATCTCTATCTAGCACACAATCACAACCAAACAAAGAAAACAGTCAATCTTCCTCAGAAGATCGTTAGATCAAAAGAAATAGAAAGAACCATACAAGGTGGTGAACACAAATTTATGTAAGGAAGGGAACATATGTTTCCATTAATTATGAAAAACCAATACAATGCTATACCTTTGCCTCCAAGCCAACTCTTTGCGATTCGACAAAGTTTACCCACTATATCTAAGAAATGAGTATGAAGAGTAGTATACAAATGGAAAAAGAACTCACATGGTCACTCTAATAGAAAAATGAAAACATAGGCTCAAGATCCTGCTGTTATAGACATATTTTGGCACTACAACCCCAATCACATATGTCCATAAACCAAGGGCTTCTAAGTCCCTAAAAGTGTTATTTCATACCCTAAAGGAGCAAGGTCAGCTAATTACATCATCTCCCAGAAGTTCTCCATGAGAAACTGTTCAGAACTAGTCAAAACTGGACCATCTCACCTGCTCCATGGTCAAAGTGTGATGCATCCCACCTAATGCACATGGGGGGTGCGATGCATACTGAAAATCCCTTCTATGGGGTGCGATGGGCGAGAGTAGACAAATGGCAAAGACATTTTGCAAGGTGGATGATCATGGAATCTTCTAGAAACTTCTCCTGTGACACTTGCCTCTCTGAATTCTCCTAGGGATGAGTAAGAGATCATGAAATCTCCAAGTGGAATTGAGAACTATAAGAGAAATGACACTAATCAAAAACCCAGAAGCTGACTCACTCACTTGCAAACATCTATATATGGATCCCTCATCCTAGAGATCAGAAAGGCTAGAATTTAGTATTTTGTAAGGAAGTGTTGTTGGTTTCTCTATGCAACATCGTTGGGTGATCTAAGCTTTTCATGAGGTGAAGAAGGGCTTTCATGCTAGGAGGATGGCGTTGGGTCAGATCAATGGGTTGTAATCCTCTCTTCTACTCTTTCTATCAATAAAGCTATTTGCTCCATATTCTTGTATGTCTAAGTTGATATATGCATTTGTATGGTCAATATATATCTGATCCTATATCGCTTATGATTATAGATCTCTATACTGTGATGGTATTATGCTGCTTTTACTCCATAGGTGTTCTTTGAAGCGAGACAAGCGAAGAAGGAGTGGCAAAGATCTGTCAAAGGGGAGAGGAAACAAGCAAGGAGTTAAGTGAAAGATTGAGGTTGGTACTCTCTGCTTCTCTCTCATCTACTTCTCATAAAGGAAAACGTAAGTAACTTTAGTTTGTTTGTTTCTAAGATAACTACTGTCTTAGTGGGACTAGCAGCTCTAAGTGGACACTAGTTTTCCCGATAACAAAATGGTGACTCCACTGGGGATTGAATAGCTTGTTTTCTTTTTCCTAGTTTGTTTGCTTTATAAACTATAGACGGAGCCTAAACTTATGCCAGCTAGCCTACGAACTGCTTTTGCTATGCAACTGCAAAGTAGATAAATGTTACTTTAGTCAATCTCCAAGTTAGTTTATGAATTAAACATCTGACTAGCAAACATCCTAAGTTCCTTGGTGGTGGCTCAAGTAACCTCATTAGATCAGCCCCTATACTTTGTATTTACTGACTATCATTAGCTCAACCTAAATCCCTGAACTAAGCTGCAAACTGTGACCAAAAACCAAGTTAAAGTCTCGTATCTGGACCATCGCACTATCTCCTTTTGACAGTTTGGATGCATCGCACCTCCCATGTGTAGTAGGTGATATGCATCCCTGTTTCCCTGTGTTACAGGTGCGATGATTAGATAAGACTGTTTCTACTTCCAGATTTTGGTTTTTTCTTCATTGTCTTCAGCTTTATTAAGCAGTTTTGTTGTCTGTCGTGGAGTATCAAAGAAGGTATGTTTCGATGGTTATTTTAGTATCTTTTTGTTAGAACTTAAAATCCTTTTGCATTAGAAACTTAGATAATGATGAGGATTTATAACGAAACACGTGAGATTAATAGGAAACACTGATAATTGTCATTCCTATGTGCAGTAGGGAGGAAAAATAGAAACCAGATCAAAACAGACCAACCCAGGAAAGGAAGTGGAGATACCAGCTTGGAGCAGAAAGGGAAAGAAGTGACTCAGGATTAACGATTCTGTGAATCCCTCAGGATCTTAGATCCTGAGGGATCACTATTTTATCTATTTTCTGTATCTAGATATCTCTGTCATCATCCTTATATAAGGGATAGCGTTGTTGGCTAGCGAGAGGACTTTTTTATGTAATTTCTTTTAAGAAAGATCAAGACTATGATCTCTATGTTCTATTGAAGACTTGAGTTCCTGTAATTTTATTTCATGCATTAATACAGACTTGGTTACTCTTTTATCTTTGAG
The DNA here is from genome assembly GCA_000404065.3 of Pinus taeda. Classification (NCBI taxonomy): domain Eukaryota; kingdom Viridiplantae; phylum Streptophyta; class Pinopsida; order Pinales; family Pinaceae; genus Pinus; species Pinus taeda. The sequence continues at coordinate 27,441 of APFE031347650.1, forward strand.
CCTGGATCAATCTTAAGCGGTGTACCCCTGGAGGTTAAGGGCCCGACCCTGGAGGACACTTGCTCTTGTACCATTACGCGTGGTTTCTGTGTGGTTTGTTTATGGACGTGATCTGGTAATCTGTTGTGTCTTAAGAACAGTTATATTACATGCTCTGTTATGTTTCATTTAATGCCCCTGCGAACGAAAGTCTTATATTGACGTTGTATCATGTTACCAATCCTTTAAGTGTTGATTAATCTCTATAGGATACTGTCATTCCATTACAGAGTTTATTGCGATTGTGCTTTAGCATTACAACAGTTATCTTGAAAAGTCTGATTTCACGTGATTATTGAATCCTTGAATGTTATTGTTTTCACCTTGAGATGCAATCATATGCTTTTATTTAGAGCAATAATAAAATCAGATTAAGCACATTGTGTTTCTATGGTTTTAATTGGTAGTGTTGTTCCATAGTATGTGTATATCTTTTAAGAGCGAAGGGTTGATGTTTTGATTGGAGTAAATAGAGTTACAGCTTGACGAACTTGGTTACTACTTATTTCAACTGTTGTTTCCTTTTGATTGTTGTTCCATTTAGCTATTGTTCCATTTCTGAATTATTGTTCCATTTAGTTGTTGTTCCATTTCTGAATTGTTGTTCCATTTAATTGTTGTTCCATTTCGATTGTTGTTCCATTTCAATTGTTGTTCCATTTCAAGATTGTTGATTTGTTGTTTTATTTACTTGCCATTTCTTAAGGACGGTCTCAGGCTGTAGTGAGCATCAGCATCTGCTACTTGGCTCCCAGACCTCTGATCTGCTCCCATCAGTTATGAAAGGGATGGGTTATTGCTACCGAACCCTTGGCTGATGTGATGTTCTATTTCATTGTTATTTCCTTTACTTGCCGCTTCATTTCTATTCATTAAGGACGATCTCAGGCTGTAGTGAGTGCCAACATCTGCTACCTGGCTCCCACACCTCGTATCTGTTCTCATCAGTTATGAAAAGGATGGGTTATTGCTACCGAACCTTTGACTGATGCAATGCTTGGTGTGATTTAGCCTTTTGAAGTAGTTAAGTTGTAGACACGCATCTATTTACTTTTGTAGCTTTTAATCAGTTGTACTATGAGCATTACTCTGACAAGTGCTAAGCCTCAGATTGAGACACTCTTTGAAATAGCAAGACATTCCCGGATTGACATATTAACGTGAGGTAACTAGAGGTGAAAGAGACCATTTTTATAGCTCTACATTTTGGCACTATTGTCGGGGAAAGAGTGTAGCCATTTGTTTTTTCAGGGTAGTGTATGAACCTGCTAGGAAAGAATTGGGTTTTGAAAACGGAGGTAAGAACCTACGTACGGAGCATGTAAAAGCCCTGCTCCTTTGCCTGCTTTCCTGCAGATTTGCTACTATCTGCTTGAGAAGGATTTAGTAGTTAAATTGAGTGCATGACTAAGCAGAAAAAGCCGGAGAAAAATCTCGAACCTTTACCAAAGCCAGAAAAAGCTAAGGGGTCGGTGGCCCTTGGTCGATCAACCTTCATAGACGAAATCTATAAGAAAGCCGAATCTCAACCTTCAGTAGGACCCAGGAAAGTTATTTCCAATCAGTCTACTAGTTCCCTTCAGGCCACAGGTTCACCATCTGTAGCCTTTGCTGAGGTGCATAGTCAAACTAACGAACAGGACTTTCAAGAAATTGAAAATTCTATTCCAGAACGATTGCAAGAAGGGAATTTCAGTAATCTTTGTGAAGGAGAAGGGGAAACAGGGGAAACTAGGGAGTCGAGATCTCCTCTTAGAATAACTCAACCATTGAATAGCCCAAACAAAGGGAGTGCGGTAAAAATTAGTATTGAAGAGACCCAATCCCCTCAGATAGAAATCCCAGATAGAGGAAGTGCTATTAAAATTGTTCCTGTTAAAGACATTCCTCCTCAACCTAGGAATACCCTTTTAGATATTCCGGAAGGTTATTGGCATATATTTGACCCAATGGCTCAAAATCTGCCAAACACCCAAACCTCTACATTACAATACCCCAGAGTGGATTTCGCAGCAAATGCCCCTATGAAAGCAATTCCCCTTCAACATATCCCTAATTTCACGGACTTACATCGGAGGACCCGGATGCATTTTTATCTGAATTTGATGTACTGTGCAGGGGATATGATTACACCACTGACCCCCAGAAACTAAAATTGTTCCCCTCTACTCTAAAAGGGGCTGCTTTAAGATGGTTTATGGGATTAGGTGGTGGGGTTATAAATAACTGGGAACAATGAAAGAATCCTTTTTGAAAAAATTCAGACTACTGCAGGTCTAGAGAACTAAAGATGAAATATTTCAGATGATAGCTAGACCAAACGAAACATTAGAAGAATATGTGGAACGTTTCCAGTATAATCTACAAAGATCCCCCTATGCATCGCTGCCTCTTCCTGATAACGTGTTGAAAACAACATTAATAAGGGGCATGAAAGAACAATGGATTGAAACATTAAACATTATGGGGAAAGGGGATATTTATCAGGAAAGTTTTGCTGACATAATTGAACTATGTATCAGGAGTTCGGGAGGCAGTACACGAATCAAACCAGCAGAACATGATCGGTTTGCAAGAGAAAACAAAATTCCATCAGAAGGAGTAACGCGTGTGGAAATTGGAAATTTATTTGAAAATTTTAAAACTGATATACTAGGAACACTGATTACACAATTGGACGTTTTGCAAGCCAAGCAGAAACAAATGGAGGCAAAACAAAATTTGGCAATCTTCTGCCCTAGGTGCAGGAAGAAGCATAGCCATAAGGAGTGTCCACTAGATACAATCCAGACATGTGCCATCTGTACAAGGGATCACTCTACAGAAAGTTGTCCCTCATTACCTGGACTGAAAGCGGTATATAAGGAAGCCGAAGAAGAACCAAAGGCAGTATATTTACTCAACCAGCGTCGTCAGTGGCAGCCGCGGCAAACTGGTATGTTTTCAGACCCAGCTTCTTCTTTTCACTATCCGCAGTACAATACTCAACAGTATAATACATGGCAAAGTCAGTTTCAGCCCCCATTTCCAAACTGGTCATCTCAGTCATATCCTTCTGCAAACCCGTGGCTAAATCAGACAAGCCAATCTGGTTGGTCGAATCCTCCTTATCCCCCACCATACTGCAAACAACCCGTACCCACCACAATGGACTCCCCCCATTTCAAAGGTTCGTCTGGCAGACTAACTAGCAGAGACCAACACAGCAGCCAGTAGGGAAATATTCCTTTCCCTCAACCTACACTGCCAGCTTTACAGCAAAACCCCCAATCTAATCTGAGACCCCGACTCACAGCCCAACCCAATCCCAATCCAAATAACAGACCAGTCCAAGCACTCCAAATTTTAGAAACACCAGAAGAAGGACCCGATCTGAGGGAGTGCAATGATCTTCAGCTAAGATTTGGGAATATTATCCAAACAAAGGGAAATAAAACAGTTTAGATTGAAGATCAGTTACCTAGAGAACATCTGTCACAAGAAGAGGATGTGAATAGACAACGAACTCATAATCAAGCAACCACATCCTCTCCCCCGTTCCCAGAACGTTTAGTCATACCTTTACCTATACAGCAACCTAATTTTGACATTCTAGGAGAATTACAAAATTTGCACATAAAAATTCCATTCCTTAGGCCATTCAAGACATCTCGATATACGCAAAAACTATTAAAGAATTGTGCATAAAAAGACCGAGGAGGAATATAATAGATAATCCAAGAGTTCAAGTAGTCGGTACTTTATCTGACTTATTATCAGGAAAGGAAACACTTATTAAGTATGAAGACCTAGGAAACCCAATAGTAACTGTTCAAATTTATGGTCAAACCCTAACCAATGCCTTAGTTGATCTTGGAGCTGCAATCAATATATTGACAACCGCTACTTGCCAAAAGCTAGGCATCACATCTGCAGAACCCACCTCAACTCTGCTAGAATTGGTTGATCGGTCTGTGGTTAGGCTAGAATGCATACTACATGATGTCATGGTCTCGGTTGACTCCTGGGAATACCCAACTGATTTTTTGATAATAAACCCTAAAACCCGACTTGATGGACATTCATTGATCTTAGGAAGACCTTGGCTCACTACCGCTGATGCCTATATCGGTTGTCGGCAAGGGAACATGATCATAACGAAGGGGGCGGATATCAAAAATTTAGTACTATATCTCCCAGTGCAGCCAAGCATCACAATAGTTAAAACTAATAGGCACCCTGTATCATATCTTACTGACAACATTAGATCTCCATTAACTATACAAGAAGCACTAGAGTCAAAGGACCAAACAGAAGATGATGCCATCAGTAATTTCATTAGTCAAACTGAACTCACATCTCGTACCCAGTGTCATATGATAAAAGCAGCATTTGATAACGAAGTAGAAGAAGAACCTCTGAAAGATGCACATGATCACACAATCCCTGTTACTTCTGTTGCACATAGCAAAATTATGGAAATTGAACCTGGAAAGACCTTAAACATTAATGCCGACCTTACACCCGAACAAGAAACAAAACTCATCCATATCTTAAGAAAATATAAAGAAGCATTTGCATGGGATTACCCTGATATGAAAGGAATTGACCCTCAATTATGTACACACCACATCTACATAGAAAATGATGCAAGACCTGTTAGGCAGCCTCAAAGAAGACTAAATCCTCATCTAAAAGAAGTAGTAAAAGCCAAGCTTCAAAAACTTTTAGATGTTAACTTCATCTACCTTACCTCTGATAGTAAATGGGTCTCCCCGCTTGTGGTGGTGCCGAAAAAGAATGGGAAGTGGAGAATCTGCGTGGACTACAGGGAGCTAAATAAGGCAACGCAAAAAAATCACTTTCCTCTCCCATTCATCGATTAAGTATTTGACACTTTGGCAGGAAAGAAATTCTTTTCTTTTCTCGATGGCTTCAGTGGGTATAACCAAATACAGATTGCCCCTGAAGATCAGGACAAAACTACTTTTACTTGTCCTTGGGGAACATTCGCCTACCAAGTTTTACCTTTTGGTTTATGTAATGCCCCTGCCACATTCCAAAGGGCTATCCTTAGCATTTTTGCATATCTAATAAATGAAGGACTGGAAGTATATATGGATGACTTTACTCCATACGGAGATGAGTTTGATCCAGCATTGGAGACACTAGAAAAAGTCCTACAACGTTGCATAGCTACCAGGCTTTGTTTAAGCCATGAAAAATGTTACATGATGATGACGGAAGGACTTATTTTATGACACTATATTTCAGCAGTTGGCATTCAGGTAGACCTAGCCAAAATCCAAATACTTTTGCTTATTCCTACTCCTACTACTCAAACAGAGGTACGTAGCTTTCTTGGATTCTCTGGTTACTACAGAAGATTTATAGAACATTATTCACGTATTTCTACACCATTGTATGCACTAATTGGTAATATTGATTTCCTTTGGACAGAAAAATGTGAACATGCCTTCAATGATCTGAAGAAGCTCGTATCTACAACCCTAGTCCTTCAGGGACCGAATTGGGATTTGTCATTCCAGATATCATCTGATGCCTCAGACACAGCCATTGGAACGGTCCTTGGACAGGAGGAGGATAGAAAACCATATGAAATTTATTACATTAGCAAAAATCTATCCCCTGCTGAATTAAATTATACTATCACTAAAAAAGAATTTCTAGCTGTTATACATGCTGTCAATAAATTCAGACATTACATTAATGGATATCCTGTTATTTTCTACACAAATCATTCTGCTATAAAATATTTAGCAAACAAGCCTATCACAAATGGCAGAATAACTAGATGGCTGATTTTATTGCAGGAATTTGATATTACAATCAAGGATCGACCCGGGAAAGAAAACCTGGTAGCTGATTTCCTCTCAAGAATGCCAAAACCAATCGATGCAGCAGCAGTTGAAGATCAATTTCCAGATGAGCATCTCTTTGCCATTGATGTTCAAACACCCTGGTATGCTGATGTCGCCAATTACCTAGCAGTAGGTAAGTTACCAAAGCATCTAACCCCTAATGAGCGAAAACAGATTGTTTAGCGAAGTACTAGATTTTCCTGGATTGGGGGCTATTTGTTTCACACAAGGGCAAACATGCAAATCAGGAGATGCATTCAACAAGACGAAATTTTTGATATATTGAAAGCATGCCATGACCAACCATGTGGTGGACATTTCGCTGATTGTAGGACTGCACATAAAGTATTACACACATGGTATTATTGGCCCACAATTTTCAAAGATGCAAAGAAATTTGTCCAAGCATGTGACAGTTGCCAGAGAGTGGGACGCCCTAATCAGTCGGATGAGATGCCTTTGAAACCACAGCTAGTCGTCGAACCCTTTGAGCGTTGGGCTCTTGATTTCATGGGACCAATCAATCCACCATCAAACCAAAAAACATACATTTTGGTGGCAACAGAATACGTCACCAAGTGAGTTGAAGCAGAGGCCTTGCCCAGAGCTACAGAAGAATCTGTTATACAGTTCCTGCTCCATCTATTTGTACGCTATGGCCTCCCTAGAGAGATAATTACAGATGGAGGGCCACAGTTTGCTGGGAATAGAATAGAGGCAACAATCAACAATTATCATGTTCAGCATAAAATTACCACCCCATATCACCCACAGGCAAATGGGCAAGTAGAAAGCAGCAACAAGATAATAGAAACAATTCTAACAAAAACAATTGCATCACATAGACGCGATTGGGCTGCCAGACTACATGAAGCACTGTGGGCTTATAGAACAATATGGAGAAGCACCCCTGGTCACTCACCTTACCAACTAATGTTCGGAAAACAACCTATCTTTCCTATAGAATTTGAAATCCAGACATTACGAACAACACAAGAAGTTGGTTTAGACTTAACTGAGGCACAGACTAATAGACTACAACAGATTAATGAGCTGGATGAAATTAGGCTCTCTGCACTTCAACACACTGCCCTGATACAGCAGCAGAGAGCTAAATGGCATGATGCTCTCATTAAAAATAGAGTCTTCCACGAAGGAGACTGGGCTCTTTTATAACTCTAGGTTTCAGGACTTCCCCGGGAAACTCCAGACTCGTTGGCTGGGACCATATGAAATTCAGAAAGTACATGAAAATGGTACCCTTACCCTGATTACTATTGATGGTTATGGATATACCTTTAAGGAAAACGACCATCGAGTCCATCTTTATCGCAAACCACTTACTCGGGAGTCCTTCTGCCAACAACTACGCCAAGATTCAGATATGGAGATCTTAGGGGTGGAAGACAAGTCTTCCCCACCTGTAACTCACTAAGAAATTTACTTTTCCTTACAATTTGTATATAACTTCTTGAATTATTTTTTTTGTACATATCTTTGCAACACATTTTGTTACTTCTGTTGTTCCTTTTTTTTCAAGAGGAATAGCACTTTTGATTTTTGTTGTTCCTTTTCCAAAAGGAACAATAGTTTTGATTTTTGTTGTTCCTTTTCCAAAAGGAACAACACTTGTGATTTTTGTTGTTCCTTTTCCAAAAGGAACAACACTTTTGATTTTTGTTGTTCCTTTTCCAAAATGACAACACTTTTGATTTTTTGTTGTTCCTTTTCCAAAAGGAACAACACTTTTGATTTTTGTTGTTCCTTTTCCAAAAGGAACAACACTTGTGATTTTTTGTTGTTCCTTTTCCAAAAGGAACAACACTTATGATTTTTGTTGTTCCTTTTTCAAAAGGAAAAACACTTTTGATTTTTGTTGTTCCTTTTCCAAAAGGAACAATACTTTTGATTTTTGCTGTTCTTTTTCCAAAAGGGACAGCACTTGTGATTTTTGTTGTTCATTTTCCAAAAGGAACAACACTTGTGATTTTTTGCTGTTCCTTTTTCAAATGGAACAACACTTGTGATTTTTGTTGTTCCTTTTCCAAAAGGAACAACACTTTTGATTTTTGTTGTTTCTTTTCCAAAAGGAACAACACTTGTGATTTTTGTTGTTCCTCTTCCAAAAGGAACAACACTTGCGATTTTTGTTGTTCCTTTTCCAAAAAGAACAACACTTGTGATTTTTGTTGTTCCTTTTTCAAAAGGAACAGCACTTGTGTGTTTTTGTTGTTCCTTTTTCAAAAGGAACAACACTTGTGTGTTTTTGCTGTTTTAAAAAGGAAAATCACTTTTTGATTTCTGCTGGTCTTTTTCCAAAGGAAATGGCACGTGTTTGATTTTGCTGTTCCTTTTCAAAAGGAACAACACCATTGATTTCTACTGTTCCTTTCTCCAAACGAACAACATCTATGAACTGTTGTGTGCCCTTCCTTGAAAGGAACACTACTCATATGATTTTGAAACAGCTTGTTCCTTCTATTCTAAATTAAGGATGCTTATTGCTAATGTTCTTTCAAGTATTTTGGAATACGCTATGCACTTATGTGATGGAAACAAAAACACAGCATACGAAAATCAATAAATCATAAATCGCTATCTTTATAAGAGACTGCCCTGAATTGGTGAAAGGACGCAGGGAAAGACATGCTTATTTATCATCTTTTGTTGCCATTGTTCTATTAACTCCGTTCTGATTGGTTATCTGTATCATGATCATTCTTTTTTTTAATCTTCTTTGATTATCATTCGGTAATAAGATCAAAGGATCTATACCTTTCTATTGGGATATTAAGACTTCTTCCACCATTCCTACTCTTAAGGAGTGTTGAACCACCCTTTGTGTATAAACATGAAAGGCTCTCTATTAAAAACAAGAAGAAAAAAAGAAGGAAGCAAAGCAGGGTAAAAATTGTCAAATTGCAGGATAGGAAGTCTCATTACGAGCTGGCCTACCATGACCATCAGGATGGAAGCGAAGTGGCATTCCCACTAGGGCCACCACACCTGGGAAATGGTCCAAAATGTATATCAAATAAATGACCCTTGGAACAGGAGGTCTCACGACGAGCCGGCCTGCCCACTATTCGATCCTCCCTCATGAATGGCATTATGACTAACTGGTCACCAAGCCAGCATAGTGGCCTACATTTTTACATTACACAACGCTTCCTGGCATACACAAAGGACTATGGTTCCAGGGGTGAAACAAACAACTCTGCCAAGGTTATGGACACCTGTTAGCAGCAGAGCACTGTTAATGGTATTGAAGTCGTATTTTTACACCAATAGGTAAGAATATTACATCCTCTTGTTTCTTATGCCGTGATAATTAATTATATAATATTACCCAACCATATAGCGCATGACTATATATTATCATCAATCATTACGAAGCTAGTGACAGTGACCGCATGAGACTCTCTATTTATGGCAAATGTCTTATCCATGAACTTCCATCAAATCACCGCAGTCCCTTACGTATTAAAAGCGATGTAACTTTATACCTCGATTTCAGTAATAGGCTATTTTTGTAAGCATGGAATATTGCCATATGTTGTTCCATAAAGACCTCGCGGCAAAACAAACGTTGCTCCTTTATTTGACGGCTGGGACAGCATATCACATTGCGGGGGGGAGGTAACCTCATCATTCCCTAGAGCACGTGTCAGTCCGTTATTTGAGAAATTGTGTACTCGGGCACAGCACGGCTCAACGATATTATCTTTTTCTATTTTTGTTTTCTTCTGCATGAGCTGCTGTTCGAAGCCATTTCCACTGCATACGTCGTAGCATTAGAATTTGAACGAGTAATACGCCACCAGCTTCTCTGCATTTCAACAAACAGTTGTCGTTCCTTTGAGAATTTGCAGTGAAACTATGTGATCCAAGTGGATATTGGTGGCCACCCACTAATTTGACTTGGATCCCCTCTAAGTGCTTCGTGCAGTTTTTTTCAGTTTCCTTAATTATAGCACAATTTACTATTTTTAGCAGTTTTTCGGGTCCTAAACTTCCGGAGCCATTTTGAGGCCCTAAACGACGTTTTTTGGGAAATCTACCGCCAGCGATTTTTTGTGACTAAAAATTGTCTTTTCCGTCGTAGTCCTCGGAGAGATCTTTCCAACGGGCTATCATGCGCGTCAAACGGAGATAAGACGACCAATTCGCGACCCCGGGAAGTTGATGTACCAACTTACCAAAAAACGGGGCCCACAATTTGGCGTTTCATCTTCCAGGGTTAGGTTTTGGAATGTGAATGATTTTTCCATTGTTTCTCAACAATAAATAGGCCTTCGAGCCTCATTGTAACACAGTTCAGAGGCATGTAGCCGCACATCTCTTCTCAGAGATAAGCTACCATCGCCCTAGCTGGTTTATTTCTATTTCCGGTTGTAAGTAGATTTCAGTATTTTCCATTAATGAAATGAAGTATTATTTCCATTGCATCTTTGTGTATATGGTTATCTCTGTATTTTATTGCGTTCCTGTTTAAATCTGGATCATAAATCCTTTTAAAATTTTGATAACTTGAATTTATTTACGAATCAAAATTTAGTATACCCTATTGACACTAAGTCTTGATCTCTATCGGATCATAGTAGCACTTTACAAATTGACCAAAATAATATAAAATACTAAGCTTTACTTTGATTACTATAAAATATGACACTAACACATCGACCAAATTATATGCTTTGGAAGATGAAATTTGAAGCATATCTTTTAACTCTTGATGTGAATATTTTATCTCTCATTTGAATATGGTATGTAGGATGAATTTAATGAGGAAGACAAGAATATAATATTAAAAGGACTATCATATCATGATGTCGCTAAAGTGAGACATTGTGTGACTACAAAAGGAATCATGGACAAACAAGCTACATAGTTTTTATGGAAGAGAAAGGGTTCATGATTTATAAATTTTTGGAAAACCCCATTGCATTATTGAAGAGAAAGAGAATGATAAAAAGGACTCCACATTCATAGCAGTAGAGGATCCAATTTTAGCTCAAGAAGATAGTGAGAGTAGCCATAAGAGTAATGGCATGAAAATAATTGATCTAAAGATACAACATGAGGAAGTCATCAAGGCAAATGATAATTTTTGAAATCAGCTTCAAGGTGGGGAAACCTATTGGGTTGATGAGAAGGGTTGTTTAAGTCAAAGAGACATCCCTAGGATTTGCCTTGTTACCAAGCACTATCTTATTGTTTTTGTTTAGATAGTCAAAGGAAATATGTAAATTCATCACCAATGAGAGGACTAAGTTAAGGCATAGAAAATCCTCCTTTGCAAATCTTGTCACATCGACAGGCTTGGATGAAATCATTGAACATCCTACTACAAATTTTCGTATTTCTCATCTTCATCCTATTGAGATGGAGAAGTCAAGGTGATACTTAGTAGATGCCTGATTGTGTTTCCAATCCCATAGGTAAGGCTAAAATTTGGCAAATCCGTAAACACTTATTGAAGCTTTCGACACAACCTTGATACTAGCACAAGCCTTTTCACTTTGAATTTGCACAATTTATGGACACATGAGAAAATGACCTGCATGCGACAACAAGGAAATACAATACAAAACTTGAAAGGATGCTCCTACAAGATAACATGCATTAAAACTAAAGCAAGCGTTCAATAAAGCCAAGCAAACAACACTCACACAAAGTGAAATACAAAAAGTGACAGAAAAGAAGCAAAGGACATGAAAAGCAGACTTTCCTGGAAAAGCTGCAATGAGTGTGCCAAAGGTTCCTATATGCGTTGGGAATGTCATAGCTCCAAGATCGAAGTGAAGAATGAGCTCTGAAGCGTCGAATAAATACTTTTGACAAGATCGAGGCTTATGACGTGTATGCCACAATTCTAGGAAAAAGTGACACTTGGCAAGAGGTTTCTAAAAAGGCTTTTGCATGTAACCCCCAGTTGCTAAAAATAGATCCCTAAAATCTAGGGATGTTTTTTTCTTTTTTCCTTTTGCTTTTTGAGGAAAAAGCTGCCCATGCATGCAAGGCAAGATTGCACAGTCCTAGAGGGAACCGGTCAACTTATGAGCACATGCAACAGACAACAAGCCTTGGGATGAATTCTATGCAGTTTCTAGGCTAAGTGGCTCTAGCTTCCCCTTAAGCTCTACGCAATTTCTGGACTAAAGCCAAGGCTGCCAGCTAGAACTGTGCAAATTCTTAGAGCAAGCCCAATGATGGGCTGCTTTGTGCAATTTTCTTGGGGAAGGCGGTCGCATGCTCTGCGCAATTTTCATGGGGAAGGCGGTCATATGCTCTGCGCAATTTTGGAGAGTAGCTAGCTGCCATGACCCACTGTGCAATTCCAGAGAGCAAGGTTGGTTTCCCTCCAGTTCTGCACAATTCTCCATGTTAGCACAAGAATCGGTCGAAGACCAAGTCACGAGAAGTCAGTTTGCGGGGGAAAGGCAAACAAGTTAGCGAACACAAGATGATAAGCCAAAGAAACTCAACTGAAAGCATAAGTACTTGGGTAGTGCAAGACATGTTGCTAGGGATGGTTGGTAGGGATGCTCCAAAACGCAGCCAAGGAAAAATTTTGGAGGATGGTTGTAGCCGCTACAACATAGAGGGAACATCACGGGATCAAGAAGAACTATAGAAGGACTCTAGGAAAGAACTTTAAATATAACAACCTATTTCAAGTGCCACGAACCATTCACGTTCCTTGTTCAAGATGGAAGTGAAGGGCATCAAGACATATCAAGGTGAGATTGATGCCTTTGAAATTAAATCACCACTTGCAGTAGTTAGAAGTTTATTTTGGTGTCCATCGCATAGAGGAAGATGAAGTTAGAAGTTTCTTCCTCATTTAAGGTATGAGGGATATTTGTAATTGTTCAATGTTTAATATGGAGTTTGACATGTAACATTTATATTTATTTTCATATATATAGAGAGATGGTTTCTACTTCTGAATATGCGCGAGCATGTATTAACATTTTAATGTGAAAATTGTGAATCATAAATAAAATATTTGAATGCCAACATTATATATATAAAATAAAATAAAAAGTCTTATAATCAAAACATTTTATCAACATAAATTCTCCATATCTACCAAGAGTTAAGAGGAATCAAATCTCGAGATGTGAAATTTTTTTCATGTTTTGCACATAAAAAGAGGTTTGCATATTGAGAGAATTGATCGATGCTTACTAGATCCAGAGTTAAGATGGATTTATGGTATTGAATCATGGTATTATAAAGATTCCTATTGATAAGTTAAAAATCTCCATATTAAAATGAGGGTGAATTGAAAAATATTCATATTAAAATAAGGGTGAATCTCAATGATAAAAAAAATATTAACAATAAAAATAATTGAATGTATTCCAACCACTTCATCAAGTATCACATCAAATCATTGGTGGGTACTCTTGCACATGATGTATTGCTCACCATGCACACGAACAATGATGTGTTTTGGGTACCCTGTAACAAAAATTATACATTTAACTGATACCCTGAAAACAACGTCGTCTTTTTTCCAAGAAGGTCATCCTCTCATGTATCCATAAAGTATGCAAATTTGAAATGCAAAGACTTGTGCCAAAATCAGTGTTGTGTTGAAAGCTTCCAAAAGTGCTTGCAAATTTGTCCAAATTCTAGCCGTACCTATGGCATTGGAAACATGATTGGGCATCTACTAAGTGTCGTCTTGACTTTTCCATCTGAAGATGGACAAAGATGATAAATATGACACTTTGTAGTAGGATGTTCAGTGATCCCATCCAAGCTTGTTGGCGTTACAAGATTTGCAAAGGAGGATTTTCTATGCCTTCCCAACTTATTCCTCTCATGATTGATGGATTTGCGTATTGCCTTTGACTCTCCTAGGGATGTCCCTTTGACTTACACTCCAATTCTCATCAACCCAATCTAACCTACTTTCTATTACCTTGGTCTCAAAGGAGTGAGTTGTTTTATTAATATTCTTTTAAATCTCATGTGTCAAATTCATGTTGATCATGGAAGAAATTGCACATCTATTTCATATTAAATTATAAAAAACACATAATCATAATAAAACAACGGAGTCATCTAACGAGGCGGAGGAATTGCCCAGACGACCAAAAGTGGTCAGAATCCGAGCAAAAAAATTTCAAAAAATCTTGTAGAGGCAATGTTTGAATCATGTTTTTGATTGTGGAAATGGATTCAGCACCATCAAAAATGTCTAGGACACTTAAAATTTTGAAGTTTAACAACTATAACTTGGATTTACAAAAATCCTTGCTGGATTTTCTCTAAATATGACCGGAATTTCCTTAACGTCCTGGGAAACTCCTCCGCCTGGTTAGACTACGCCTAAAACAACTTTTTCACACCAATATTTTATAAAATTAACTCTTAAATGATAAACAATAATGTTTTTTTATTAAATAAATATATATTTTTAATACAAATACATTTTAACATTAATTTCATAAACCATAAGACAAATAAACATGTTTGCTAATGATTTCAAATTGAATTTGTTTTTTCGGAGATATTTTTAATATTTTTAATTAATCTAACATAAAGTAAATGTATATGAATAATTTTTTTAATTAATTTATTTATAGTTATTATTTTTTTAAATTATAGAAATAATTATATTTTTATGATTTTTATTGTTAAAAAAAAATAAAAAAAAATTCTTATGAGTTTTAAAGTGAAATAGAGTATTGCTCATTTCTCAAAATTATTTTGAAAGAGCTTGTTGCTTTTGTGACACTAAAAAGATTTAAAATGAAAAACAAATTCTCACCAAAAAAAAATTGAAGATAAATAAACAAATTCTCTTCAAATCTCCTAAGTATATAGAGGTTATATCTCATTTTCAAAATATTGGTCACATGGCCAATCCTCCTAACCTTTTAAGTCAACAAAATTATGGAAATTTTGAAACACTATCCTTAATATTTTTGTAACAAAAATTAAAATTCTAAAAATTCTAATTGAACATTTAATCTAATAAACCAAATTGATTTCCAAAAGAAAATATAATAATTGAAATAATTTCCTTAGTGCACGAGTTTGACCTCAATGGATATTAATCATCATAATCAAATATTAAATTTTTCTACTACCAAATTCATGAGTGATACTCCCTTGCTTTTAGGAAAAGGGATCCCCTCCACACAAGAATTTTATTGGTAAAGTTTATGGAGAATTTAAACAACATAAAAATAAAATTCTAAAAAACTCTAATTGAACATTTAATCTAATAAACCAAATTGATTTCCAAAAGAAAATCTAATAATTGAAATAATTTCCTTAGTGCACAAGTTTGACCTCAATGGATATTAATTATCATAATCAAATATTAAATTTTTCTACTACCAAATTCATGAGTGAGACTCTCTTGCTTTTAGGAAAAAGGATCCCCTCCACACAAGAATTTTATTGGTAAAGTTTATGGAGAATTTACACAACTAATCTTCTATAGAGAAACACATATTCTTACAGATAGAGCTTTCTCAAATACTCTTTTTACCTAAAAGCTCACTCCATACTTTTTACATAATAATTAAATATACAAAAACTTATTATTTTATTATAATAATTTAATCTTTAAATACAATTAAATTTAAAAAACAAAATTCTATCTTTTTACTATTAAAATTAAAAATATTTATATAATATTGTTTCAAAAATTAGATATATAACCTCCTCGTAACACTAACTAAACATTAAACTTTCCGTATAACCTCTTACTAACCCCATTAAGTTTTCCATAGGAAAATTGTGAAATTCCCTCTCCTCCGTAAGGAAAACCATAAAAGCTTCCATTTCGTTGGCCACTAAAATGTCAAATATGAATAATCTCCAATTGTATATTACATGAGGAAATAGTTACTTCTTAATAATAAAATAATTGAATTGTTATTGTCAAATATGAATAATCTCCAATTGTATATTACATGAGGAAATAGTTACTTCTTAATAATAAAATAATTGAATTTTACCGGATGATTTTACAAAATAAGACACGCACACAGGGCCAAATATGATATTCCAACACATTGGCAAAATCATGCAGAAACATATTACAATAACGCGCAAGTCTTACATGGCCAAATATGATATTCCAACACATTGGCAAAATCATGCAGAAACATATTACAATAACGTGCAAGTCTTACATTCACGCTCACCGACAAACCATTGGGCAAATGCACAAATCACAAATCCATAAATCTATGAAATAGAGTACAGACATGCCACATATGATATTCCAGGACATGCACACAAAATGCATCATGTTTATTGCACATATTTTATTGATTAAATGCCTGAATATCTCAACTTCACCGTGAAGTGAAGTTTTATTGAACTTATGCATAAATCCATAAACCAAATAGAAACCAAACCACTGCCTTTGTCTCACCTCCACCGTCGGTCATGGAAACCCCATGTTCCTGGTGTAAAATGGATATGTATCAACTGGACAAAATTCTTGTCTAATTCACTCACTGTCTTTTAGTTTCTTTAGCGTCCTTCTTCTTCGCTCTTCTGAAATATGCCAGGATTGCAGTTTTTTATTTCTTCAACAAAGTTTCTTGCTCCCAAGTTTGGGCGTTCGCTTCATATATTTCTCGCTATCTTTAGGTTATATGTGCAACAAACATAAGCTACAACTTCGTGAACCCATTCCATTAACTTATCCTTCAATAATCTGGATCCTCCATTCTAGTATCTACCTTAAGATTGGCTTTGTGATTCCACGGGAATATTTTCTCAAAATAATTTAACAGTGGGTAATCATTGGCAGGCAGCGGGAGGTTATGTTTGATAGCAACCTGTAATTAATAGAAACGACAATTGCACCTGCAGCATTGGCCATTCTCACATAGCGCATGAAAGACCCCTTGACGAAGGAACATGCTGTCATTGTAATCCATTTGAATTCCAGGATGAAAGACCCTTCCAGTTCCATGGAAAGCTCCACTCGCTTTGGTCGAGGCATTACCAGCAAAATTCAAATTGGCGTGGAGAAATAGCAAAATTGAAACCGCCCACTGCAGATTTTAAATTTTGAAAATTTGAGCGGTAAACTGCAGGTTGAAATTTTTTAAATTTACCGCTTACAGGTGCATTGGTTGAGTCCGTTTACAGCTGTCGGTGTTAGACGTACACAGGACGGGACGAGATTGGATAGAAAGTAGGCCAGAAATGGCGACGAGGTGCGGACGTCGAAGCGTTATCAGAAACTACGTCGTTGCCGGAATATCAATGTTATGGATGTATAAACATCCATAGCAATGTCACATCGCTCTCTAAAAATTCGCATTATAGAAAATGGGGTAAGCATTAATGGCCCAATAGCATGGGATCTATTGGTTGCCATGCAAACAACCCCCTCCGTCTGAACCACGCGGATTCCCACAGAGATGGGTCCCACCCTATTCCGGTGAGCTAATTCCGCCACCGGGTAACCAGCGCCCACATTGGCAAAGGCAAATGCGGGGCGAACAGTTTGCTCGCCTTGTAGCTGCATGCGCACCTTTATCAGATCCAGAGGGTGTGTACTACATCCTACCACGACCGAGGCAATCCCTCCTTCCACAAACCCCTTTACGCCCATTTTCCTGGAACAAGAACCACTCAATAAAAGAAGCCTCTTCCGCACTCCTAGTCTCTCTCGCTCAGC
>APFE031347662.1:0-10134 GCA_000404065.3 Pinus taeda
AGAAACAAGAAGAAGAATTCTCTTAAGGGAGAGAAGAAAAAGAAAAGAAGAAAAAACACACGAAAGCATGACAAGAAGACACCAAGACTTGATAACGGAGTTTGTCCAACTCGGACTATGTGTTCGGGCCCTGCTCGATTAATGGGGAGGCCTTCATATATTAAATGGCATGAAAAGAAGAGAATGAATTCATCAGTTTACATAAAAAGAGGCTATACCTCCACTCTGGACAATGGCTGTGAAATGGAGACCGTAGATGCAGAAATGGACAGCACCAATGCATCCGTGGCGATGAAAGCGCTGAAAACATATAAGATTTGTCCAAATCAGACAAAGTACACTATTGGCCCTCCTGAAAACTCTCCTGCCTCAAATTGCATGCTGAAAATCCCTCTCCCCTGCTTTCTTCATACATCAGGCCTTTATATGTTTCATTTAGGACAAGGCTGCTTAACAATCAGAGGTCAGTTTTGTTAGAATGGAAACTGTTCAGGTGGAAGGGTCGGCAGGCACAACAAACCCTTAAAAATAGTGTTTTTATCATTTGAAATCGATAATACAAAAAACCCGAAAAACACTGAAAATCCGACCAAAACCTTTAAAACTAGAGTTCAAATATATCAAATCAGCCCTATAAATCCATCGAGTCTGATCCCAATCGCAAATCGTTATTGCTGAGGTCCATGGCCCTGTATATCAGGGAAAATCGATCGTCGATCGCCGATTTGCCGGTTTGTCGATTGCCGATTTGTCGATTCGCTGATCGCCGATCAGATCCTAGTCGTCGATCTATTTCCCGATCCAACGACTGAGATTGCATGTCACTAATCAGCGATCGCAATCGCAACAGCCCAAAGGTCTGAGTCTTGTGCCTTGGGTTTCGCCAACCCAATCCGCCGATGCCGACCATTTTATGTCCCCGATATCGCCGATTGCCTACCCCCGATTGTGATTAGTCAAAGATCACTAATCGGGGGTTCCACTGCCCTTGCTTCTCTGCCTTTGACTTCTCCGACTTGATATATAGGCAATCACTGATCGGGGGTCTTAGAGTCTGCCCTTTGCACGATTTCAGGAGAATAACATTACAAGGTTTAACATATAGATCAGTTGGTGGTGCACCGATAGTGTATGGGCTGAGACCCTGGTTCGAGTTCTGATGATAGTTAGGCTATATTAATTGTCTTTTATATAACGTCATTTAATCAAATGTTTAACAAACCGACAACATACATTTTGTAGCGTCGACACCAAAATGTGACCATAATACGGCCATTATGTCTAATGTGCCATAAATAAGGAAAATTGTGTAATGGTTATTTTATTATATGGTTTTAAATGGTTGTTTTGATTTTGAGTTCATTCATGAGCTAAATTGAAATCTAGAAGATGCAAGTGATCAATGTTCAGAGGTGGATGAAAGCCTTGTTGACATATATTTGATGACCATAATCTATATTGCATGGTTTTGAGAATTTATGACTAGGTTGTAGTGGTTTTGGATACAACCAGTGACAGTAATTGATATGATAGTTTGTGGTAATGATTGCAATGGAAAATTGTGGTAGTAATTGCAGTGACAATGTTTGCAGGTTGTGGCAGTGTTTGCAGTGGCAATGTGTGCAGGTATTAATGATGGTGAAAGTGTGTGCAGGTTGTGACAATAGTAACAATGATTTCGAGTTTTGACAAATTCATTGAAAATAACTATTTAAGCAATGGAAAATTGTGGTAGTAATTGCAGTGACAATGTTTGCAGGTTGTGGCAGTGTTTGCAGTGGCAATGTGTGCAGGTATTAATGATGGTGAAAGTGTGTGCAGGTTGTGACAATAGTAACAATGATTTCGAGTTTTGACAAATTCATTGAAAATAACTATTTAAGATGATGGTGGATCTAGTTTGATTTTTTTTAAAGAGGTCCATAAAGGTTGAAGAAGAAGGTGGGTACCTCCTTTAAGTTTGGAGCCTAGAGCAAGTCTAAGCTTTATCATCATTGAGATTGGTGCCTCAATCATGTTATAGCCTAGAGCAGGTTGAAGCTTGCTCATCATCTAAGTTGGTCCTCAATTAGGTTTGTATCCTATAGTGAGTTATTGCTTGCATATTTTCGAGGTTGGTGCCTCAATCAGGTTGTATCCTATCGCAAGTAGTAGATTACATATTTTTTTGGATGGGTGCCTCGAGTAGGTTAGTGCCTAATCTATGTAATAAATTGAATCATAAGAAGAAGAAGAATATGTGGTTTTATCCTACATGGGTTTCCACGTAAAATCTTGTGTATCTTTGTGATTGATGCAATAGCTTCTTGATGTGTTATTGATGTGATGGTAGTAGCTTCATGATGTATTGTTATTCTAACAACCCTTGGTTGATTTACAATGTAAATAAATAAAAATAATGACCAAGGTCATGGGACACGTATTCCAAGCTGAATATTGGGCACAAAAACATAGTGATGGGGATCACTAGTGATTAATAAATGGCTATGGAAATTAGCAAGGGCATTGGCAAAGGAAAAGTGGAATTTATTGAAATTTTTTATGAAAATAATGGAAAATAGGAGAAAACGAAGGTGAAAGGTCACAAAATTGCATGCGAGGAAAATTGAAGGAAAATTAGAGGAAAATGAAGAAAATATAGGCCTCAATGATAAAAAGGCTTATGAGGATCAATTCATAGTTTTTGATAGTACAAGATTTTATCAGTTCAGTTTTGGAGCTCTCTCTTTATTCTCTCTCTCTTGTACCCTTGCACACTTAAAGAAATATTAGAGCATTGCTGGAGCATGCTTGGAGCAATTCGATAAGGTGAAAGAAGGCAAAGGAAAGAAGGAAATCGCAAGAGGACAATGGGATCAACAACTACAACATGATTGATTTGCACATATTAAGTTGCATGTATGATTTCCTTGCTAGTATTAGCATACATGGTATATGCATGTGGTTATTTGGTTATGATCTATCATTGGCATAGAGGATTGCCTAGATTGACAATGGATTTTCCTAGCTTTGCCATTTCCTAGATAGCCATGGTGTTGTGGGTTTTTCCACTTGTTCTAGACAAATTGGGTTGAGTTACTAGCCTTGGAGCCTTGGTTGGACAAACGCTTTGGAGCCATGGAAGGCTGTGGGTTGAGTTATCAGTTCCTAGAGATGTGATTGGGACAAATGCTCTGGATCCTTGGACAACTTGGGTAGAGAGTGATCTGGTTGGTGTTAGTGATGTCCAACCGTGAGGTGGAATCAGGTTGAGGGTCGAGGTGGTTGGCCTCTAGAAGCCCTAGTTTGGTTTTGTTTGGTTTATTCCATGAGATCCCACATATACACTTGGGATATGGCATCGAGGTGATTGGCTAAAAGAGAGATTTGGTGCATCCCAATCTATGGTTAGCTAGTACGTGGAAGTCCATGACTTGGTTTGATTTTTCATATGTTAATAAGAGCTCTTTCCTCTTGTATTTTCATAAGTAGTTGTACTTGTTAATATGTGGCTTTGATAGTTGTTTTATCATGATGTACATGATATTAATTTGTTGGTTATATAATGGTTATATGATGTATATTGGCTATGGATCTTTATGTGTTTTTATTGTTGATGAATGGTTAATGAATGTATGAACTAATAGATATTATTTCATCTATTATGAGAGGGCACTAGACCTTCTTGATGATTATCAGATAAGTATCAAACCCCTATGTTTAAATATGCATTCATGACATGTACATTACATGTTTGCCATATGTTTGACGAAATGACTGTCATGGTTAGGCTTGGCTAGGTCAAGTTTTTGGTTTATGTTTGGTTGAATGTATTTTTCATCATGAAAGAAATGATTCTGGAAAGTGTCACTGAGTTCTAGGTAGTGGTCTGGAGGCTGACCTGGAAATTAGGCTCAGAATTCAGGACCGCATTCTCTGAAATGAAATTTTTGGGTTGCAATCATTGAGATACAAGCTTATGCATGTGGTTGGAGGCTCCCAACTGTATGAATGCCTTTCTATCGGATTAGTTGAGGGCTCATATCAGAAAAAAGGGTGTCCAACTCATTTTTTTGGGCACCTAGGATGGTTACTCAGCCTCTGAGTGACCTATAGCCCTTGTATGATGTGTTGAGTTGTTAGTTTGTTTTTCGTGGTTGGCCCCACCCCTTAATAGGACTTAGGATTTCAAGTCATGTCATACTAGCTCCTCCTCTCATGATTACCTCGACAGGCCAGTGAAAATGGATAGACATTGGATGGGTGGTTATAGTTATATCTGTTGATACGTTGCATATGGTTATGGTTCATAGAAATATGATTGTTTGTTGAAGAAAATTTATGAAATGGTAAAATTGTTCTCACATAGACCTCCTGAATGTACTATGCAGAACACAAATTCCATGTTGTAATATTGTATTTGTATCTTGACCTTGTGATTGGTGATCCTTGTTATTGCACCAAGAATGTTGCAACTCCCAAGGGCTCCTCAACTCAAATTATCAAATTGAGGTTCATATAAACTTTAAGGTGACAACGTTATATGCACAGCAGAAAGGATTCCACTCATGCCACCCTCATTTATGAAATTATATGAAAAAGTTCTCAGAGACCCTTCCTCCTACTGAATTAGAATGAAAACTTGATAAAAGGACAACTCGAAATTTCTTCTAGCTATGAAAATAGAAATTCCATTGACTCAACTTGTAAAAACTTAACTAATCAATTCATGTAAGGACAAAGGCTAACCTACTTACAGAAATAAAGCTATGTTATCTTGTGGAATTCATCAAATTACCTCATCTACATGCAGAATGGAAACTAACTTATCTTGCATAATTCATCAAGCTACCAATCAGAATTTCATGTACCATCTACCTAGTTCATACTTGATCATAAATCAATAACCTATTTGCATTATAAAGAAACTAACTCTACTATGTTTTTGCAGTGAAGAAAAGGAAGGTTTGGAGTGGCCTAGGAGCTTTCCCTGATCATAATATCATAGTTGGGGGTCATTATGCATTTATGCTAAGTCAAACTTGCATGGGGATCAACACTGAATAAGGAAAACGCTACTTAAGGTTTTCTACAGGCGATTGCTACAAGAGGCCTATAATGCTACAGGAGGGAATCGAAGTGGTTTTGGAAGGTGAAAACATTGTATTGAGGGTATGCAGAGGTGGATAGTAGTTGAAGAAAATGAAAGGAGGTTAGTTTGTTGGATATTAGGGCTAGGTATCTCTTCATTATGAGTGAACAAGAAGGAAAAGTAAAGGGGGAAGGCACCATTTGCATACTTTGTTCATGAGATTTGAAGAGGAGAAGGAGGTTGAGAGGACAAAGTACAACAAAGGAAGAAGAGTACAATAGGTACAATAATAAGGCTATAGGAATGAATTCCAAGGCATAGGCAGAGTAGGCTTGCATGAATTTCGAGTAGAAAATTCAGTGCATTTATTTTTGTAGACATAGAAAAGGATTTGAGGTAGTTTGGGTCACATTTATTGTTGTCTTATGGGATAAAAAATCGAGGAGACTGATAAGCATTTATTATTGTAAGAAATGAAATGAAATTTGAGCTTCCGAGATACATTTAATGTAGTCTAACAGACATGAAAATCAAGGAACAATGTTGCATGAATTTTGCCACAATCAGCATGAATATCTGAGTGAGTTGGGAATAAAAATCAAGGGAATCAAATCAGATTTATTATAGCATGTTAGAAATGTAGACCAATGTTATTTTTCGAGGGGTGTAATGCATTTTTTCCTTCGAGGATTTTCCAAGGTCATTAGACCAAAATATCTTTCTTCAAAAATTATGTGATTGCTAATGTTATTCTAAACAAAAGTGAAAGAGTGGAGTAGGCTCATGCGTTTCTTGTTTGAAAAATATCCATGTTTATGACAACAACATAAAACATGTGGGTTGTGCATTAAACTTGATGTGACTTTAGAAAACTTGAAACCTGGTTTGACTTGCAACAAAATTTCTACACCATATAATTACAAGTGGAATGTTTGGCCATTTAGATTTGAAACGACCCCTCTTGGCCTCATCCATGTAGAATTCTTCATCCTTTGGGGTTTACTCAATGTAAATTTGAAAATTTCAATTTTTTAACTTAGCCTGCAAGCGTTTTGTGGGTGACAAGTTACTTATTTTGTGGAAGAGCAAGGAGGAATTTTTAAAAAGCCTTGTCTATAAATATAGGCCTTCTCCTCCTTGGAAAATCATTGTGAATTTGTTGAGATCTATCAAAATGTGGATTTTTGCACGAGGCAAAAGGCTTTACATGTGAATTTCCTTCTTTTTCTTGGTTGATCAAATATTTTTCAAAGGAAATTTTTGGAGAAACAAAAAGTTACTGCAAGGCTAATCTAATTGATCCAAGAAGTCTTGGAAGAGGAGGTCTAGGGTTCATCTCACACATTCTCTTAATTCATTCAAGGTATTTTTGTTCTCTTTCGGGGCATGATTCACTTTCACCTCTTGAGGTAGATAACCTTATCTTCAATAATTGTTGATTGCTTGGTTGGAGGAGTATCTTCTTGGAAGGCCCTCGTAGTATAATTTTGGTTCTATTATTTCTTATTTTGGATTCTAGGGTTCATCCTTGGTGTTCCACCTAATATTCAAAAACCTCAAGCATTGAGATACCAAATCAACAGAGGACATAATTCCATGTCTTTAACTCCCGTGGAAGAAAGATCATATCCTTATTCCAACAATTTGCAATCATTTTATTTACAAAATTATATATCAAAATCTCTTATCTTTTTTGTAAATTTATAGTTAGTCTTAAATACAAAAACCCTAGAAGAAATTAACTAGAAGTTGCATAAGCAAATGCCAATGTCTATCAACCTCCTTGAAGAAATAAAAGCCTTGAAAGGAAAATTACCTTGATAGAAGGCCACAATCGACGCTTCCCAACAACAAAAAGAAGGTTTAAAGGTGCAACACCCGGTCGATGATAATCAAACTACCAACAACAATGCTTCCAATCAGCGTGTGGGCATACTACTGCCTGATCCCAACTTGCTTCCCAAAGATGACCCCCCATCAATTCTTTGAAATATTCCCTCTATAAATGTTCTTTGATTCTCGATCAGTTTTGAAAATTTTATGCATGTAGCTCATTAGTAATAGTCAGATTACAATATAACTAATTTGTAATTCTAGAAAGATCCTCTCTAGAGGACCCACTACTAGATGAATTATTGTTACTACTTCTCAAGTAATTGTTGCATTAGAGCACATATTTTAATAGAAATTATCGTTTTTGCTAAAAAAAATGTATTCTATAATATAAAATGTTCCTTATCACTAGATCTACATCCACACTTTACACTACTTACTAACCGAATCAAAAGAAGACATGCCTATATAGATCTTATAGCCATATACCCATTTAGATATGTGAATGCATACAACTCCATACATAAACTTGCAATTGTGTGCTCAAATATGCAATGCTTAAAGCATCTATTTTATTCATTACTCAAGTCCTCCAAATACACTTACTAAGTACTTATTAATTCATATATCCTATCACTATATGACTAAGAAAATGATTTTTGAAGCATCTACCTTTACTTCAAATACAATAAGCTAAATGAGACACTTCTTAATTGAAAAAAATTCTTCATTAGCTATAGTAATGTGTTGTCACCAATGCTCCAAATTGGTTCTCGTAATCTATTTCCTGTTGCTTTCCACCATTGAGACAACACGGGAAAAATATATCATGCAACAATGTTGACATATCCTCTCTATTGATGGAATTATGACATATTTTTTCTATTGATGGAATTGTGACGTATTCTCTCTGTTGATGGAATTATGACTTATTATCTCTATTGATATATATTAATATTAGACCACTATAGTGAGAAAGGATAAGGATACTAAGATTTGATTCACCATCTAGGAAATGCCTAGGTTAGTCTCACTAGATAGTCCAAGCCTAAGGTTTTATACTAAATTTTAAAAATAAGAGACATAAATGTCATTATAAGATAGGAACAAAAAACATAAATAAGTTCATAGAGCCAATATTTATCTTGGAAACTCTTACTTGAGAAATGAACACCGAAACAAATACATAGTATTTCTTTGGCAAAGGTGGACAAATACCAAGTGAATTAAAAACACTATATAATGGTGTTCTTCAAACATTTTAATAGGTTTCATCACTTCAAATACCATGGTTTTACCAATACCATAAATACCATGGTTTTACCAATACCATAGGGCCCTATACCACCAATCGAAATCTTGTTGTTGACATATCAAAATTTTCTCATAGGGTAAGTCAAATTAACTCATCACTAACTACCAAACCCTTAGAACTTGAATTTTTATCTTTTTGACAAATGAGTGATCAGACGACACCCTTCTTCCTTATTATTATCTAATATAATATTCACAATTTCTCCAGTTAGTGATGTTCCTAAGGTAGACCAAACCAAAATGGGAAGGTAATAAAAAACATGGTGCATGCAAGCCAAATGGCAACTACATGCAATCTACGGCATAACATTTCATTAACATCCATATCTAAAAAAATCATAAAATACATAGTGGGTATGTAGAAAGTCAACACTGGCATCCCATTCCATCCTTTAAACACATGTCTAATGAGCACAAATTTATATACACTCTCAAGACACAAATTTATATACAATTTACATGGATATGCACATTATAATTGTGTTTATGTAAATTTGTTGAGAATGTGTATTAAACTTTTAATGCATTTAAATTGTTGCGTGATATTAAGAATAATATTGAATGTGACTCTTCATGATGACATCACTAGTGCCTCAATAGGCATTTAGGAAAGTGAAGATGGACAATGCGCAACTCATTAAGGGCATGTCCATGTGGATTGTAGTGTTTGCCATCCATCACAATGAGGAATTATGGGGATAATATGCCAATGAATTCAACCCGTTGTGATTTGTTTACAATTCCTGTAAGCTTGAGATTGATTTCTTATCTTTCTCCTCCATACTTCAAGTGATGACCATGATTTCCAATTGTGAAAATAAATTATATTATTGTTGAATTATATGATTTACGCCGAAAAATTATATTATTGTTTATATATATATATATTTTGGTAATTTAAAAATTTATAAGAAAAACAATTAGTTTTTAAGGATATAATCCATTACAAATTTGGTTAGAAGTTTAAATAAGTTATATTTAAATTATTTTCTAAAAATCATACAAATTATTTAATTTAAATTTTCTTAGGGTTAAAAATATAAATATTTATTTATATTATTTTCAAAAATCATAAAAGTCCATGGTTTGGATAGACGGTATATGCTGGCAAATGTAATGAGACTCCTTAATGAAAAGTTGCAATGTTAATGAACTCCTTAATGAAAACTCACCGTTCAATCCAACTAATCAGATTAATATATTGGCACTATGAGAGATGTATCCTGCCAAACTTACAAAAAAAATCATATATATATATATTTTAAATATATAATATTGTTATTTCTTGATCTAGAAATGATACGATAAGAAAGCTTTATTTAAATATAAATATAAAAATACACTTATTATTAAAACTAATATGCTCATAAATTTTAATGTTTATGCATTTTATTTCAATAATTTTTTTTTTAATATTGAAACCATCATTTGGCTACATAATCACCATTACATATTATTGATAATTTATTTTTTAACATTTAATTTTTTTGTTTTTTAATACAGGAGCTCGATAAATGGTGGCAACGTGAATTTGGAAATGAGTAATCTAACAAGGCAGAGGAATTGCCCAGTTTCCGTCACCGCCTGGAAAAACGTCCAGCTCCGGCCAACGGCAATTCCTCCGCCCTCAACCACCTTTCGCAAGCTCTGCCACCCTCCACCACCGTTCCACCCTCCTTGATGGAATAGTCTAACAAGGCGAAGGAATTGCCCTGTTTCCGTCACCGCTCAGAAAAATGTCCTGCTCCGACCACCGGCAATTGCTCCGCCCTCAGCCACCTTTCGCGACCTCCGCCACCATTCCACCCACCACTGTGGAACATTAATTCGTCTAACAGAATTCTAAGCACGGGTATGGCAATTTGAATTTGCGCCAAACCAATTCCCATTTCGCTCATTTGCATTAGAATTTTCCC
>APFE031347667.1:5195-15579 GCA_000404065.3 Pinus taeda
GAAACATTGCAATCCCCCAATCCTAAAATCCTGAAAAACTGATAAGTCTGCTGGATTTTGAATGAAATATAAAATTCTGCTTTCTCCATATGAAATCCAATGAGGCCGGAACCACTCTCAAACATCCTGAGTCATTTCATGGTAATGTTAAAAATTTAAGTAAAAGCTTAATCTTCATTTTCATCCTTTTACTTTAAGAATTTAACATTACCATGAATAGCATATCAATACTAGGGTCTAAACTTGATCATGAAGCTGCCAAAATGCTCTACTCCTTGCTGCAACAGCGCAAATCACTTGCCAAATGAAAATATTAATGAGCAAACACGCCCTTTTCTTTCCCGCACTAAGCTTAGCGAGTCCTGGAAACCGGACACGTCCTTAAATCGCGACACGCCCCTGAAAATCGCGACACGCCCTCGGACACGACGTGTCCTGTGATTTGGACACGAATCCGGACCGAATCGTGTCGGATTCGTCGGATTCGGGATTTGCAGGGGGTTTAGGACGAATCCGGTGACTTAGGCACGGATGCAGAGGGAGTTGTTGTACAGATGCAGCAGTGGCAGTGGCAGAACCATGGGCAGTAGTGCGGAGGATGTTGGGTAGGAAGGCCTAGCATCAGGACAAGTACTGATGCCGGATGATCAAAGTAATACTCAATGAAGAGTATTGCTAGAGAATAGTCCTTGCTAAGAGGGAGTGTTGATTTGGGGTAGCATCGGATGTCCTCTAGCCAGGAAATTTGGTGGAGAAGTTGGGCACATGAGATCTCCAATACGTAGAAAGGGTTTGGGCAGATTCTAAACAGTTAAGGAGATATTAAAATAATTAATATTTTTAATGGAGTTCCTAAGTCTAAACTTAGGGAAAATAAATATTAATGGGAATTAATATGAAATTGTGTTAGAATGGTCTAAAAGACATGGATCAAGCCAGATCTAATCTTAGCCGTTGATTAGGGATTTAATCTCGGCCGTTGATATGTCAACAGGAAAAGTATAAGAGGAGGCTTGAGGGTCACTTGGAGAACACACCAGAGTGATCAGTCATTCTATTCTCTAGAGCGGGGTTTGCTAAGAGAGATAGAATTAGTGATCGAGAGTTGCAGTTGAGGGGCATTGAGTACAGAGAGAGAGAGAGAGACAAAGATAGCGTCGGGATAGCAGTGCAGTAGCCGGGGAGAGTGACACAGAGGTAGCCAGGGCTCACGCAGGGCCACGTAGAGGTAGTCGAGAGTTGCGGAGAGCCTCAGAGAGGCCAGCGTTGCTGACACAGAGGGCCATAGGGCTAACATAGGGCCTCCCAGGGCTGATGCAGACCCATCCGGGGTGACGCAGGGCCAGCGTGGGACAGAGGGGCTGACACAGTCCAAAGAGAGGTTGACGCTGGGGTTTCTGGGGCAGATTTGTGCTGAGTAGCTGCCGAAAGGATTATCCAGGGTTTCAACCAGGAGATTTGTCAGAAACTGATAGGTATTACTGCCAAGGAAATTCTCTGTTGGGTAGGCCAGTTTCAGCACTTAGATTGTACTCTGATATTGCTTAATAAGAAAACCCTCAGATAGTTGCACCGATTTTCCCACATTAGGTTTTTCCAGGGACATTAGTCCAGAAATAATGGTGTCATATGGTGTGGTTGTTTCTATCTCTTCTAGTTGCTGATCTGTAATATGTTGGGCATGCGCTAGTGTTTATTTTCAGTATTTACATTATAAATAACTTGTTAAGGAAAATAACAAGTAGGTAGGAATAAATCAGATAAAGCGCATGGAGGGTTTCTAAATAAGTAAACTTAAAAATTTCAACACCTTTGACCATGGCAGTTGGCCATGAAGCTTTATCTCCTCCATTGCCACATTATTATTCACTAACACCTGTCAATTGAATGGTGGACCAGGAAAATGCTACTTCCCCTTAAGGGTTGGAAACACCGAATAGGCTTGACCTTTAGCCACACCTACCTAGGGAGAAAACACCATCGCGAGATTAGGGTCCTGATTTTTGAAGGTCACCCTTGTTTGAAGTATTAAATTCCTTATGGCATTCAAGTTTGGTTCACTTAGATGCACTAATGATCTTTGTCCTTGATGGCTGGTTGCTTTCACTAGAATACATGTTTTTGTTAGGTGATTCAGCAACCCAGCTCTTGGGTGCCTTCTACACAGGTACCCAAGTCCTCCAAAGAAGTATATTGGCACAAACAAGTGAAGCGTTGAGATTCTTGGGCCTCCTAGCAACAACATCAGATGACACATGGCCCAAGACACCTCTTGCACCCAGGCGTTGGATCACTTTGTACCAGATTTAATGATTCTTTTGGATGACATAGCTGGACCCAAAATGCCCCTAAGTCGGCCTTGACATCAATTGATAGATGGCAGTGGAGTTAAAGCCCAGATGAGGATGATCTCACCATGAGAGAGTAGAGAGGTCTTGTTGCACCTGAAAATCCCTCAATGTTCGAGCACAGAAGGCCACTTTAAGCAATTGGAGACACATGGAGACCACTTTGTGGTGTGCCCTAGCTGAATCTTGGGACCCCACAGGAAGCACTGAGGTGCATTTGAGGGCCAACCCTCAAATTATGGATTTGACATGCTTCTACACCACCTTGGACACCTCACCAGCCTTGGACATGCCATTTGGAGCTTTATCATTGGATGAAATCAGCCCTAGAGAGCTTATGGTTCACACATGTGGGCTAATTAGGGCATATTTGCATAAATTTAGTGGGTTGGCTTGTAACCCAAGTGCAATGTGGCATGAAACTTGTTTTAGGGGTGTTGTTAGGCTAATTAGTAGTCATCCTCATATAAATAGAGGAGAGGATCATTATATCTCATCATCATCACTTGTGACATAATTTTGGCCTCTTGGATTCTTCTGGAGATGTGACTCCATGGTGTATTTTGGCATATTGGAGCTATTTCTTGGCATTGGAGATGTTACTTTGGATCAATAAGGATTGTTCATGCATTTTCTCTTATAAGTAAGCCTTTTGTTTGAGAAATCTTTATTCTTGTGTCTAATGTATGGAATGCATTATTATCTACGATTTTTCTATTGCGCCATTTATTATTAAAGGTCAATTGTATAGAATCTAGATAATGTCATTGTATGCATTACTCATGTATGAAACGTGAATGGAAATCCCCTTAGTGAATCTTTGGAATAACTCTCCCAAGTGACTTTGATCCCTCACAAAAGTAATAGGTAGGGTTTTGAGATAGGGCATCAAAATTCCCTTACTTCTTTACCAAGATTTAACAAATCTTTCACCTTCATAGATTCCATCATTTCAAGGGCTAGGCACTAGCCTTGTCATTTTGGTGACCACTCACAAATTTTACCCTACACTCAATTTCACTCTTCTTTTCTGATTTTCAACCCTTTTAAGGTCAAGCTACTAGCTAGGGCTAGGGTGCAAGTTGACCTAGAGAGGAAATTTGACCTTGTGGAAGGATTCTACAATAGAAGGAACCTTGATTGCTTCAAAATAAACTCCCTTTAGTGGCCAATCTATCCATTTCAAGGATGATTTCTCTTTCCCTAAGAAACCCTATTTTTCCGAAGTCTTCAATTGAGGGAATTGTTGAAGGTTTCTTGTGTGAAAATTTTCAACTATTGCAGCAATTGGAAATTATTCTTCTAACTATAAATTAATTTTGCAATTTATTTGTTACGACAAACAACGAATAATTCACAATTGCAATTTCACGAAAATAAACACTTCGAAAGATAAACTGGAAACTGAGAAAATACTGGCATGCACACACACAAAAATATAACACCGTTATTTTTGCACAAAAGTTCTTGGAAAAACCCAATGTGGGAAAATGGTGCAACAACTAAGGGGTTATTATTAAGCAGCAGTGAGAAAATTCTGAGTACAACTAGATGCCAAAATAGCAATCCTCTATAGAAGAAACTGACCACAAAAATTACTGAGACAAATTTTGTCTCACCCGGCACTGATCCAGGCTTCCAGCTCCAAAATTGGCAAATACTGGGCTCCACGAAACCCCTATGTCAGCCTCCGCGACACTCCTCAGCAAGCACTAGTATGCTCTGCGTGGAAACTGCAACTAATCAAGTCGTCGTCCCAAATTGACCTCTGAGAATGACTCGCTGGCCCTCTCTGGACATTATCTCGGTCTCTAGCAATTGAATCGACCCTTTGACTGGCCAAATCGAACTCTACCTCTGAAGCTTTTGTGCTAGCACTGCGCAACCTCACTAAGGAAACTCGGCCCTCCTGTAGTTGACTCTCCGGAACTAGGAGACTTCCTCTGGACTCACTGTCTCTGCCCCTCTGTCTCTATGTCCCTTCTCTGGCTCGAATTCTTCTGACAGAATGTTGCTCTATGGAAAATCGAATTGCCCAACAAAAATCAATCTCAAGTGTGTTCCTCCATCTACCCATCGACTTCTTATAATCTCCATTTGGGACTCCAATGGTCAAGATTAAAATTTAATCAATGGCTGAGATTATTTCCTAGTCGATCTGTGTGGGTTTCCAAAGAAATCACACCTTCCTCAATTAATTGTTGGTAATTAATCATTTTTCCTAAGTTAGACTTAGGAAAAGTTTAATTACTGATTGATTAACTTAATCAAGGCATTTATAGGTGGATTTTCTTGAAACCTTTTCTGGGTTTTGGAATCTTAGTGTTTCTTAGCCTCTCTGACAACTATTCGAGACTAGAACACCTTCTGATGCTACAAAAACTAACACTCCCTCTTAACGAGAAAGGTGTTCTAGTGCTGAATTGCTACAACTGTGAAAATTCCTAGATCTAACAATCTTAGGAATCCTACTGCAACCAACTAAATCTACTTCTCCTAGATTGTAAATCATGTGACAAACTTATTTCAGATTTCTTCATGAAATATTGAAGGAAATTACTGAAGCAGCCTACACCAAATTAAATATGATTCTGAAACATAGAAACTGATCAAGGAAATACAAACACATAGGACAGAGTTATTTTTGGACAAATAGTCCCTGGAAAAACCCAATGCAGGAAAACTGGTGCAACAACTGTGAGGGTTTTATTATTATACAGGAGAACATTCGAGTATAATTCTAGGATGCTAAACTAGCAATCCAATACATAGAGAATACTGAACAAAAGACTGGTGAAATGATCTCACCTTGTCAGTGGAGAATCAGTGACTGGTCCCACTGCTCTGGAGGCTCTACGTCACCCTCTGCATGGCCTCTGCACAAAACTGCGTTACTCTGTGCAGTTTTCACGTCACCCGTTTTGGTATTATGCTGCCTCTCCTTTGGATCCTCTGTTGGCTAAGAAATCGACCTTCTGCCTCCCGGACTCACACCCCAACTTCCGGCAACTGAATTTCGACTTCTGTCAATAGGAAACTTGACTTCCCCTCAAGGATTGCGCTGCCTCTGCGTCAGCACTGCGTGGGCCAGCATCAACCTTCCTTTGTGTTGTCATTTTGTATTTTTGAGGTTGAGGGAGTAAATACATAGGATAACATCAGAACCACTTTGGAAGCTGGGATCTAGCCCTGCCAGCTTCAGAGAGGGATCTCTCTGTAAAATTTAGCTATGTTTGGTTTAAATTTTAGGCTAGTTATTATTGTACTGATTGTTTTGATTGGATGGTCTGGTTGATAAAACTGCTACAATTCCATTGGGCTATGGAGTCTAAAGATTAACTGGATCTGCGTCAAATTTTAGAGGAGTTTCACAAGGAAAGCTAGGTTGTACTATTTGGATCTTCCAGAATATTAAATGGATTGTGAAATAGCAGAAATGTAAGATTCAGTAGAAATTAAGGAGCAATGAAGAATTCATTAATTTGACCTTAGAAGAAAACATATAAATTACTAACAACCAGAATAGGGTGCTCTAAATAACATATCCTATTCATCATAGTTTATGTTATGTAATTAAGATTTCAGAAATAATAGAGGAAAAAGCAATGATTTAAACACATAAACTGAAGAAAAACATCACCATTTTGTACACCACATGAATCCTGTGAAAATGTCCTTGTAATATTGATGCTTCCAGCTACTTCGAAAAATTACAATATGTCGAGGAAAATTATATTCAACAATCAACCCTTAATACTTCAAACAGTGAAGTATTTATACAAATAATTACAAAATCATTACAAAATTGTTGTCTCAACCGACAGTGTATTATTAGCCTTATTCTAAACAATAAAATTTATCTTTGGCAGAAAAATAGGCAATGTAGACAACAACATGAAGAGGTGGCTCTATTTTGGTGGATTCGGTTGATGAATCAGCCTCAAAACAGTGTTGCACTGAAGTGCTAGCTGTTGTTTTTACTGCATCCGAATTACCTTTCAATCCAGTAAATCACATAATTCCTCCCACCTTTTCTCATCTGGAATGGTTAATTTAATTACCCTTTGGTAAATCTCATCAACCTCAGTATACATCGCAAAAGTTGGCTTTACTTTAAAAACATGTTTTACTTCATTCTGGATATAGAAGTCATTTGCCATAGTCTCTAAGAATGCTCTTGCTGTCATATTGCCTTTTATGCCACTGAACTTGACACTGCTTATGGCCACTTCCTTCATCTTCAGAAAATAATCCTCTTGAGTGATCAATTTATCATTAATCACATATATGTTGGGCAGTGCTTTCTGGGTTAATGCTTCAATTATGTTGCAAAACCTGTTCACTCCTAGCTCTAGTGTCTTACATATTTCTTCCAATTGATCAATGAGGTTTATTTTAGTCAAACTTTCTTGACTTCCAAGGTGGTAACAGTCCTGTCACTAATACCTAATTCTTCAAGTTCATATTTAGTCTTCGAATTTAGGAATCTGATGATATTGGAGGCTTCTCTGGGTATATCTCCCATCTTTTCCCTTACCTGAACAATGGTTTTTGCGGCCTTTTCTATCAATTCTTTATGTTCGAAAATGATTTGGATACATGGCCAAATCTCATTCATAGAGTCCAGAATACCCATCCAAGTGGTTTCCTTGGCTTGGGCCAAGGTCTGACTAATTGATGTATCATTTTCCACCTTTTGCAATCTCTCCAACAGTCTCTGTGATTTCTGTACTTCAGCCATATGAGAGGCTTCAGTTCCGGCTTTCTGTTCTTGCAGAGCTTTGAGGTGCCCTTGCAATGTCTTGATCTCTTTTGACTGGATTGACATATTCTCCAGTGTTTTTGTCACTTGTTCAACACTTATAGTATGAGTGGAAGAAGTAGCTGTAGTTATTGTTCCTGTCACTGGGAGCTGAGTGATGGGTATGGCATCCAAGGGGACTATGGCCACCTTCTGACTCTGTTCCTTCTCTTTGATCATTTTTTCCATTTTTGCCTCCATTTGTCTGATCTGTATAATCTACACTATGATTAACTTCATCGTGTCAGCCTTCTGTTTCTCATTTTCTTCAATGTCTTTAGTCAAGGGATCCTTTGTGGCTGGCAACTTCAGTTGCTTTCTCAATGTTGCACTATCCAGATTTTTCTTCTTGATGATTTCCTCTGCAGCATTTATATCTTTAGGATCATATCCTATCTTGACTACCAAATCTTCTAAAGATTTGATCCTATTATCCTTTGCTAAGGAGGATACCTTTCCATTTTCAATTGGGACTGAATGTTGGCATATGAAACCTGCAACTTAGACAATGACATGGCAGTGTTAGTTAATGTAGAAGAAATCATCTCACCAGTCTGCTTATGCATCTCCATTTGATCGATGGGATGGATATCTTTGGTGCTGAACTCAAAGGTAGTACTCTTGTAATCTGTTGATGTTTTTGGATGTGGAACTTGGGCCTCAAGGAAGGCCATTTGCATCTTTCCCTGCTTTGTATCAAAAACTGATAGTAATCTGCTTTGTGAGCTGGAAGTTTGCTTCCAAAACTGATTATAGGTACTTTTCTTAAGAATCTCATTCTTAAGTTCGATTTCTTGGTACCTGTCAAAAACAGTCGTTTCCTTCTCTCCTTGGACATCTTGAGAAGATAGCTCTGCTTCCTTCTGACTCTGTCATGCTGAAGTTCCAATAGGAGATGTAACAAATTTGTTGCTTGTAGGTGGTGAATCTGTAATTATGATGGCAGCATGATCTTCTGTCTCCTTTTCAACATGTGTTGTAGGAGTCAATTGTGCCCTTTTCTTGTACTGA
This sequence comes from Pinus taeda, assembly GCA_000404065.3. Classification (NCBI taxonomy): domain Eukaryota; kingdom Viridiplantae; phylum Streptophyta; class Pinopsida; order Pinales; family Pinaceae; genus Pinus; species Pinus taeda. Next base: position 13,356 of record APFE031347667.1, read on the forward strand.
TCCTGAACTCTTTGTCCTCACTACCTGTTGTTGATGATGATCGCTCCTCTCTGTGTCTTTTACTTGTTTTCTCCTGAGGAGTGGGAGTCTGTAAATTTGATGTAGAAAACAATTGTTCTTCAACTTCCTGCAAATTATTCTCTGCCCATTCTAACTGATTCGCATACTTTTCTATCTCAGGTCTTGAGGTATGGATATAGGGAGTAGTTTTGTTTTCTACTCTCAACTTGGAAATGATACCCCAAGGGTCAGAAGACCATGTAAAACTCACGCTAAATTTCATCTCTTTAAGCATTTTGTTTGCCTCTTCTCCCGCTCTCTTGGAATTGCATATGAATGGGCCCACTTGTGTCTTTATGCGAAACTGAGACTTCTTCTTTGCCGCCACAAAGTGAATATCATCTGAATTTAACATTTGTTTGATGTATTCCAGTGCAAAAATCCTCATGGGGAGGTATTTTGGGAGTTTGTATGGTACCAGCCAACATTCATAAACTCTGATTTCTGTATAGTTTATACCAATCTCTAGTCTTGGCCTGATCTGTCAAATGCAAAACTCTTTTGATGTCTTCACTGGTTCTGGGTTGTGTAGAACTATTTAGGATGTTCATGGCTGGGTGAACAAAATCCTTAATGAACTGTTTGTATGAGAATTCTTGTTGCTCTTTCATGACCAATGAAGTCCAAAAAATCACAGGCTTCTGCATAGCAAAATTGAACCTGCTTGATAATAAAGAAACATGTAAATTAAAATTGAAGTGTAATTGAACACTTGCTATGTTGGAAATTTCAGAAACTGCTCATGGATGTTATCAACCAAGAATTGATTGAAGTTAAACAAAATGGATGGTTTGCTGTCTGTGGAAAAGATAGAAAGGAAGCCTAGAATGGGTTCATCTACCCACTGATCGTAATAATAACCCAAAATATATGAAATTATGGTTATAATTTGTTTAGCTTGATCAAGGAAGATTGAGGAAGGGTATGGAGGGTTCTTCTTTGGTAATTGGGCATTTTCTGGTGAGAAGATCTCAAAGATTTTGGCTCTAGTAGCAAAAGCAAGCTTCTATTAAAATTGGGTGAGGGCTTCTAAGGAAAATGGGGCACTGCTTTCAATAGAGGGGGCTAACATCATTTGGTTTATAGATTGGGTAGTAATGGTAAACAGGGTGTCACCAGATGGGGTCATAACAGCTCTTTGGCTGGGAACATAACAGGCTTGTCATTTTTTGGTGAATTCAGGGGCATGGAAGGTCAGAGGGATAGTGAGGAAGATTGGACTCCCAGAGTCCAATTTCAGCAGTTTTTGTCAGCATGTTTGTCCTCCAGCAAACAATAAAGCTCTAAAAATTCACAGTCGCACTGTGTTTCATTGATCCTATAATCCCTATCAGCGAAAAGAATGTGATCTAAGTCTATAGAGGGAGGGATTAATGGATTGGCGGTTTATCCAGGGTTTTGCTCTTTGGAGGCATGATTAGTTCAGTGAACGATAACTATGATAGAAGGGAAAGCTTACCGAGAATAATTTGAGGTTATAAGCCGCCAAGGGAAAAGCACATAGTGCTGACAATTTTGATCTGGTCTAGTTCAGCGAATGCTTTGAAAATGGTCGCTTTGAAGAAACTGTGAATTATAGGGAATAAGCAGTGAAAGGGAGAAAAATGATGGTTAGAAAGCTTTTAAAGGTAGAGAGGTAATTTCCGTTTGAGGTTTGGCACAGGACCATTAAAGTTTGAACAGTTACCGGGGAATGCAAATTGAATGCCCAACGGTAATTCTGCCGGGAGATCATTTAATTGGGCAACGACTATGCAACGTGGCGCGAGATGAGTGGCGAAGGTGTTGGGGTAGGGACATGATCACACGAATGAAGGGATGGTGGTTTTGGAGGGGGTAGAGGGTGGTAAGCGGTATGGCAAGGGGGGGGTGCGAAATAAGGAGAGGGCGCCATGGATGGGGCTCGGTGGGAAAAACTACCTTTTCGGACGCGCCCTCCCCCCCTCCCCCCCGACGGTAAAGGTAGCATGGAGAGGGGGGGCCAAAAGCAAATGAGGGTCGTGGATCGTGAGGGTGGAAAATCCCGATGCTCTGACATCAACATCCTTTAACCATATAAGACAGAAGAACTTTGTCCATATGCGCCTTTAGTTTTTTCTTTTGAACTTGGGATAAAGTTTGAAATAAGAAATATATAAAAAACACTTTATCCCCATCGTGCCCC
>APFE031347667.1:19886-48244 GCA_000404065.3 Pinus taeda
CCCCTTGCATCCCCCTTGCAAAGGAGTCACATTTCACTGCCAAAAAAACGTCCCCCCAGAGTTTCCCCGAGTTTCCCCAAAAAAAGGACATGGGGGAAACGTTTCCCCAGGAGTTTCCCCGTCCCCGGAGCGTGGGGGACGCATCCCCATGGAACAATAGTAGAAACTGCATCCCTCTAGCTCTGTGTGGCTCTGCGTAGCTCCCTCTGCCTTGGCAAGTTTTCAATCTGGCAGTCTTACCTCCTTGTCGATTCACTCAGAGAGAGACACCCACGAAAATATAGCCCTCCTGACTAGAATTGCACAATCCCTCAATGGATTTGAATTGGTGCTTGTTGTAGCAAGTTGGCCCTTCCTTCAGTGCTAGATCTGCGCTTCTTGTTTCACCTCAACAACTCCGATACCATGTGAAAATTCCTAGATCTAACAATCTCAGGAACCCTACTGCAACCAACTGAATCTACTTCTCCTAGATTGTAAATTATGTTACAAACTTATTTCAGATTTCTTAATGAAATATTAAAGCAAATTACTGAAGTAGCCTACACCAAATTAAATATGATTCTAAAACATAGAAACTGAGCAAGGAAATACAAACACATAGGACATAGTTATTTTTGGACAAATAGTCCCCGGAAAAACCCAATGTGGGAAAACCGGTGCAGTAGCTCTGAGAGTTCTATTATTATGCAGGAGAAAATTTGATTACAATTCTAGGATGCTCAACTAGCAATCCAATACAAAGAGAATATTGGACAAAAAACTGGTGAAATGATCTCACCCTGTCAATGGAGAATCAGTGACTGATCCTGTTGCTTTGGAGGCTCTTTGTCACCCTCTGCGTGGCCTCTGCGTAGAACTGCGTCACTCTATGCAGTTTTTGCGTCACCCCTCATGGGTATTATGTTGCCTCTCCTCTAGATCCTCTACTGGCTGAGAAATCGACCCTCTGCCTCCCAGACTCACACCCTGGCTTCCAGCAACTGAATTTTGACTTCTCTCAGTAGGAAACTTGATTTCCCATCAAGGATTGCATTGCCTCTGCGTGGGCCAGTGTCAGCCTTCCTCTGGACATCTTTCTGTTCTCCCTCCACCTCGTACTCTCCAGAAATTCCTTCTTCCGGATTCTCATTGTCCCTCTGCTGCAAGATTTCCTCAATCGATTTTCCTCCTGAGAACTTCTCACTTTAGAAAATCGATTTTCTCAATCTCTCTGTGTGTTTTCCAAATGACCCTCAAGCCCCTTCTTATATCTTCCTATTGGACAACCAACGACCTAGATTACAGCTTAATCAAATGCTCAGATCGTTTTGGCTTGATCTGTGGCTTTTCTAGAAGATTCACCCCTGATTAGATTAGTACCCATTAATATTTTAATTTTCCTAAGTTTAGACTTAGGAACCCCATTAAAAATATTAATTATTTTAATAAAATCACCTCTAGGTGGAATTTCCCAAAACGCTTGTTGGGTTCTTTGGAATATCTGTGCCCAAGCCTCCCTGCAAAATTTGAGGCATAGAGCACATCCGATGCTACCCCAAATCAACAACAACACATTGTCTTTGCAACATCCTTCAACCATGTTGTTGATATCTGACAACTGTAGCTTCCTGCCACTACACACCAACTACTGTGCTAACTCTGATTCATCTGCCATTAGCTGTAGCTGAACCATGTTGCTGCATCTGTGTTGCTGCTAACACTGCATTGTACAACCTGTACTGCTGCCAACTCTGCATCTGCACTGCAACTGCTGCAACTTAGAAGCATCCAAAATACCAAATCCATTGTGTCTTTGTGTCGCAACCATATCCAGAGCATCTGACTGCTACTAGCCTCTGCATTGTCGACTGGGAATCTGCGCTGGTTTTCACTTTGCTACTGAGCCTCCTGCTCTGTTTCCAACACTGCTTTGCGCTCCTCGACATTTGATTGCAACTGTCACTCTAGAACTAATTGCACCAACTGACATTGATCCTCCTGCTACTGAATACTATGGGTCCTTGTAGCAAGGGACTGAACCATGAGGAAACACCATCCAATGTAAACACTATCTAATGCTTTCCTCATTGAACCCTGCCCAAATCTCTGCGCAACTTTGGAACTAAAGTTCTATTTCGCCCCACCTCACTCTTGGAGCTATAGCTACAAACATGGCAAAATCTTTTTCTAGCTTGGAGGACAACTTGTCTATCTTTGTTGATGTTGTCGCCTGGTCCTGCTTCTCTTGCTTGTCCTTTTTCCTTTGAGAGGACATTGATTTTTGTAGTGGCCAAACTCGCCACACCTGAAGAACTTGACCTTAAATATGTCCTTTTTCTTCTTCTCCCCTTGTGAACCATGTCCCTGACTGGGACCCTTTGATGCAAGGGCCACATTATCTTACTCCTTCTCACCTTTCCATCCCTTACTGTTACTTCTGCTAATGGAGGCCTTCACTAGCGCTCGCCTCATCTCCTCCTGTTGCAGGTTTGACCACATCCTGTCCCACCTCGGTTGAGTATCTCGTCCCAAAATGCCTTGGACAAAGATTTCCCAATCCTCTGAGACATTGTTCAAGGCCAAATGCACAAGCTCTGTATCTTGAGGCGCTTCCCCAATGGCTGCAACCTGATCTCAGATTTCTTGAATTTTGGTGAGAAAGGGATCAATGCCTTCACCCTTATGCATCCTAATGTTCCTCAACTTCTCTTTCAAGAACATCTTCTGCTGCACGGAAGGATTCTGGTATAGCTATACGAGAGCATCCCACATCTCCTTGGCTATATTTTTGGCCGATATATGTAACACTATATGGTCTAAACTCCATCCAGGATCATTTGGTTCGCCATATCCATCATCTTCTTGAATTCCTTCAGCTGGTTTGCATCAATAGGTTTTGCCACAAAGTTCTTTGCATAAGTCTTCAAACCATGCTCATCAAGGAGAAAGGACATCCTAGCTTTCCAAATGACATAGTTGGAGGCATCGTCCAATCTGTCTTGATCTCTTAGCCCGACTGTGACCATCTCTTCAAAAACTCGATCTAAAACTGAAATTTCCCTGTTTTCCCTGCCTGGCTGCTTGTTCTGCTATTCGCACTTCCTTCTGGAGTGAGAAAATATGCCTACTGCTATTGCGAACTGCAACTAGAAATTTGGATTTTTGATGCTAGAAACCGTCTAAGAGAAACTCCTTCTATGTGTGCACTTCCTCTTCCGCTCAACGCTGATTTTTCTCTAGAAAAATTGTTGCAAAACACTTCTGCGCTCAAACAAGGAATCTGCTCAACGAAAAATATTGATCTTCTTTACAGGAATTGCTTCCCGGCTTCACTACTGCTTGCTAGAACTGCTATTGGGCTCTGAGAATTTTTCCTGCCACCTGTGCTGGAAAAATCGAACCCTCTGCCCAACATTTCAAACTACAAGACAACCTTTACGTAAATCTGGAAATTGAATTGCCAGACTCTCTCTGAATCAAGACAATTTCGTCCTTCCTCTTCTAAGCTTCTTGTCTGATCAAATTTGCTCTGATACCATGTGAAAATTTTCAACTATTGCAGCAACTGGAAATTATTTCTAATTGTAAATTAATTTTGCATTTTTTTTTGCTAAGTCAAACAATGAATAATTCGCAGCTGCAATTTTCACCAAAATAAATATTATAGAGGATAAACTGGAAACTGAGAAAATACTGGCAGATACACACAAAATATATAACACTGTTATTTTTGGACAAAAGTCCCAGGGAAAACCCAATGTGGGAAAATTGGTGCAGCAACTGAGGGTTTTATTATTAACCAACAGTGAGAAAACTTGGAGTACAACTGGATGCCCAAATTGGCAATCCTCTATAGAAGAAACTAGCCACAAAAATTAGTGAGACAAATTTAATCTCACACAACACTGAGCCAGCTCCATAACTAGCAAATATTGGGCTCCACGAAACCCCTGCATTAGCTTCTACGTCACTCCTGTGCAAGCACTAGTACGCTTTGCCTTGAAACTACAAATGATCAAGCCATCTGCCCAACTCAACCTCTAAGAATGACTCGCTAGCCCTCTTCGGAAATTCTCCCAGTCTCCAGCAACTGAATCAACCCTTTGATTGGCCAAATCGAACTCTACCTCTAAAGCATTTGCACCAGCACTGTGCAGCCTCACTAAAGAAACTTGGCCCTCATGTAGCTGACTCTCCGGAACTAGAAGACTTCCTTTGGACTCATTGTCTTTGCCCCCCTCTATCTCTGCGTCCCTTCTCTGGCTCTAACTCTTTCGGCAGAATGTTTCTCTCTGGAAATTCGAACTGCCCAAGGAAAATCAATCTCAAGTGTGTTCCTCCATCTACCCATCAACTTCTTATAATCTCCACTTAGCACTTCAATGACCAAGATTATAACATAATCAATGGGCTGAGATCATTTCCTAGTTGATCCGTGTGAGTTTCTAGAGAAATCTCACCTTCCTCAATTTATTGTTGTTAATTAATCATTTTTCCTAAGTTAGACATAGGAAAAATTTAATTATTGATTAATTAACTTAATTAAGGCATTCTAGGTGGATTTTCCTTAAACCTTTTTCGGGTTCTACAATCCTAACCTTTCTTAGCTTCTCTGACAATTGTCGAGACTAGAACACCATTCGATGCTACAAAAACTAACATCTTGGTCCATTTGATTGCTAATATTCATTGTTGGGGAACCTTTTTCTTGGCCTCTTGATTCTAGGCTAGTTCATTAGGCTTTCTCTCAAGCCCTAGATCAATTGTGTCCTAATAAGGCCTTGTTAGAGGATACGAGTTGCCTTTCTTTGCTTGATTGAGCCTTGTACTTATGAAGAGCCATCCTCTATAAGCCTCTCCTGTCACTTTGATCCTTGAACCTAGCATACTTCTCATAGGTGACTTATCTAAAGGGAAGCCTCCCATTGGTGAAAGATCGTAAGGAGCAGGAAGTAGTGGCTTTGGTCACAATGGGCCACAACTCATTGTTGTTCCTTGGTCTAGTTTTTTTCTTATAGACAAAACCTGCTAGATTTTGAGACAACATGGCTAAGTAACCCTACTCTTTAAATTAATTGATCTTGCTCTCTCTTCACCATGAATTTTCAAGCTAATGGTCCCTGAAGATGGGTGAAGTGTTCACTCGAAACATCAAACATTGTAGTTTCTCCACACAATTTTTCCAGAAATTTTTTTTCCAACATGAATTCAAATTCTGAAAATTTGCATTCTAAGAAGCAATATACTCAATATGAGTTCATTATATCACTTGTGGGAAATTGGTATTGAACTTGGGTGGAGAGGATAAACAATCATTCCTCCAAACCATTCGAGAAAAATCCAATTCACACACATGCACACATGTTTTGTACATCAATATCCAAATTATCTCAATAAAAGGAAAATATGATCAGGGAATATGGACAAAGAAGACAATGATGGTGATATGCATCTAGGGTTTTTAGTAGGTTTGTACTTAGGGATGAAGAGATGCTTACCATCGTTTGGATCATTGGGGATTACCATCCTCTGCTTTGTGCTAGTTCTATGCCAACAATCCCTAGCTCAAATCCCCCATGGTGGAGTGCACTAGTCTATGTCAATGGGTTTATTAGGGATGCTAACTATGAATGTCATAAGTATACCTTGGGTTTTCCCACAAGGTTTTCCTTGGATATATATATATATATATATATATATGCAAATTATCAAAGTACACTCCAAGGGTTTAGCTCAATTGGTAGATGCTCGTATGCATAAGTTCATTGAGGTCTTGGAATCAAATCTCATTGAGCCTCTCGGGGTTACCGATTGGTATTTCAGCTAGTGGTTACTACATTTCTCCATTTGCAAGATCCAAGAAGAGGGAAGGAATATGTATGGGTTGGAAAGGCACCAACATCCTCACTTAAAATGCCTAATACATGGGTGAGGGACCATATGCAATCTAATAATAAAAGCAATAACATGAATTTTTAGAAACAAAGATTGGTACATTATATAGTGCATTATGATGGAATATATATTTTTATATATATAGATATATCGTTCAAAGAAATGGTTTTATATTCCATATGAGAAATATACGTGTTTCGGTCCTCAAGGGACTCTCAGACAACAAGGTTTGAAGTCATTACAAGGGTATACTCATTATGAGCTCCAACATGTCACATGTGGCAATTGAATCTGGATTGGGAGGAAAACAAAATTTCTCCCAACCACCCAAGCTACATCCAATTGATATTATGGAATATATTATAATGTATTATCTTATAACATATTCAAATGACTCTCACTCCTATACTTGAAAGAGTTAAGAATAAAAGAAAATGAATTATACAATTTTGTGGTTATGCAATGATCATGCTCTCGTGTCTTGTGAAATGGTCACAATAACCCTGTTACTGCTCAAATTAGCAGTGTTGGCAAGGTTTGACCAAGACTGCTACACAATAAGAACTATTGGGAGTACGCCCAATGTCACCTCAACGTATTCCTCTCACTTTAGGCCAACTCCCACTAAATGCCATGGGCGATATCCCTACACACAACTCAATCAAGCAATAAGTAGAAGAGTGCTTATATGGAGTATATGGAAGAGGTAGGAGTTAGTTAAATAACCAAATTTTGATTTGATCTATGATGTAACAAAAAATTAATATTGCAGACCAACAATGAAAAAAGTACTCAATATGCTAAGAAAATGAGCTTGAAACACCACAAATTGAGTATGATAGCACAAAATAGAAGACAATAGAGTTGTTATACCTGTTCTATATAGCTATAAGAAGAAAAAACTTCTTGTTTAGACATGTAACTTTAATATTCCTGAAGAGTGCAGCAGGCCAACAACCATAGGGCCACTTCAGGGACCCGAAAATAGCCTTTAGTGAACCTGAAACTCAAGGTACTTTGTTGGAGATGTTAGTACTATCAAAGAGCTTTCCAATGAGCACAAGAACACTAATTTTGGACAAATAGTTTGAAAGATATCAAATCTACAACACAAATGCCTAGAAATAAGCCCACAACCATGAGGGCTGAAAATTGACTTAGCCAAAAATGATGTTCAAACCTGCAAATCCTTTTGGACAGCTAATATATGACCTAATAGCGATAATTAGTCAGTGAAAACCTCTTTATATCAATTCCCATGGATACAAAGGATTCTAACTTGATTTTCATGTTTCCCAAGGCAAGGGTTTGCGACCAATCACTTTCAATTGTTGTAGATTATTTACAAGACCTGTAATTAGCTTCAAAACGCTTGGAAATGCTATTAGTACAACAATACAAGGTAAAGGGGGCCCTGTTGCCTCAAAATCTAGCAGGCCTTGTAGGGGCTAACCTACAAGACACAAAAAACTAGACCAAGGGAAAACAATGAGGTGTGTCCCATCGTCACCACAACCATTACCTCCTGCTCTTTGTGGAATTTCACCACTGGGAGGTTTCCCTTTGGATAGGTCACCTAAGGATATGTCAAGTTCGAGGATTAAGGTGACAAGAAAGGTTTATAGATGTTGAAATATGTAACTGGGTTCGGTCTTCATAATGGCATATGTAATCGTGATGTTATGTATTTAATGTAAAGAGAAAAATAAATTTTGTTAGTTGTGTTCTTGAGGCATGGGTTTCATGCTCAAGGGAAATTTATTTTTAGGTCAAGCACCCATTGAGCGCTTGTAGGTTTGTCATAAAGTCAATTTGAGTCATTGTCATGTATTAAAGACCCATTTGGGCATGTTACATATTGTAAAGAAAAATTTATTGAGTCAAAATAGAGTCAAAAGACCCTCTAAGACCTCGTCATGGCACAAAGATCAAGTCGACCTACATGAAGGGGCAAGTCGGCCTGAAGATAGCAATTCCTAGTATGTACCGCTCACAAGCCTATAAATAAGAAGGAATTCAACCTCATTTTCACACTCACTCAAGCAAGTTCAATCTCCTAAAGATAGAAGATGGAAAAGGACGAAGAAGAAGAAGAGGATCATCAGGGTTTCTACAGTTTCTGGGCTATACGAAATTCTAAAGTTGCATCAAAGTTGTGAAGCTGCAAGGTCGAGGTTATAAAGCTGCAAGATCAAAGTTGTGAAGTTGCAAGATCGAAGTTGTGAAGCTGCAAGGTCGAAATTGTTGAAGTTGCATCAAGGTCGAAGTTGTGAAGCTGCTAGGTCGAGGTTGTTGAAGCTTCTAGGTCGAAGTTGCAGAAATTGTTGTTGGGGTCGAAGTTGCTGGAAGGTCGAACTTTGTTGCTGGAAGTTGTGGAAGGAAAGTTCATCAAGAAAGAAGGATGACTTGGTCTTGGAGGGTCTTGGTCAAGTGTCGTAGGTCTTGGAATTCGTCAATTGAAGTTCTATAAGAAGAGAAGGATTTTTATGGGTTTTCCACTCAGTTGGAAAGGTTTTGGCCTAGGCTGATCACCTATATCTTGTGTCCTACTGTCTCATTGTTCTTTATGATTTGGTAGTTGTTTGATGATAGAGAACAATAATAATAAGAAAGGAAAGAAGAAGTTAATCAAGTAAAGTAAAAATAAATCGCAAGTAGATATCAAAGTAAGAGAAATCACCTACATTTGTTGTCCCCTAGATTTTTCAACATGGTATCAGAGATAAGATGACTACATCAAGGAAGGGAAACGCGAAGAAGGATACTCTAAGGCTAAAGTATAAAGAGATCATCTTGGAAACATCAAGAGCATTAATCATCAAGAAGGACTAACCCTCTCATCATATTGAAAGGAAATAATTAAGAGCATCAAAGAAGACCTCAAAACCCTAGCTCCTCCAAAGAAGGGTTCCACACTTGAAGTGTTCTTGGGAAACTCATACATTCTACAACCATTATCACGAGGAAGGAAGAGCGATGCACTTTTGGGTATGTTTTTCGAGGCTATATTCTCCACACGTACGAAGTATTAAGACATCCTTCTACAGTAGCAAGTATCGAATTACAACCACCATCTGTTGAAGAATCTAGGGCATTCAGAAATTAGAGTGATTCTTCTTTTCATGATAACAATTTGTGAAGTATTTATAGAGTTTACCTTAGCTTGATGTTTCTTTACATTATTAGTGTGTGTGTGTGTTTACTTCATCAAACTGCTACCAAAAACAAAAGAGACAAGAATGCATAATATTTGGCTTTCTGCCAGTGCCAAAACCTCTCCCTCCTGGAGAGGAAAACCCACGCAAAATTCTTCTTATATAGATTCCAATTGACGAATACCAAGACCATGACCCTTGACACATTCTGCCTCTCCAAGACCAAGACATCAATCCTCTTTCTCGAACACTGCTTAGATCATCATGATTACTGCACCATTGAAGCCATCATTGCTCCATCACTGAGATCTTCATTACCGCCTCTTCATCATGTCACTGAGATCTCTTGTCTTCATTGAGATCATGACCTTCAAGACTGGGATCATAACTGAGATAGGATCATGAGATCATACTGAGACTGTGATGATCTTTGTCACTCCTTCCATCATGATGAGAATGATCTCCCTTGTCACTGCTTCCTCTTATTATGCAAAGGCTATGGTTTTGTTCCTTCTTGTTATGAAGAGACTGTGATACTGCTCCCTCTCATTGCACTGAGATTGTGATGGTCAATGAGATTAGGACTACGACTTTACCTTCACCAATATTGTAACCAAGTTCATCATTGTACTTGAAATCTGTTGAGGGTATGCGAGGTCGTAGGAGCACACACACACACACACACATATATATATATGCCGAGACTATTAGCAATGTTGTTGTGATATCATTGAGATACATATCAAGATTGCTAGGAGGCATATCCGTATACTGTGAGACTAAATGTGCCAAGATGGTAAGACTCCATTCACAGAAATGCCATGATTGTCATCACAAGAATTATGACTATGCCAAGAATGAATATAGCCCAGAACTCATCCCAATACTGCGTCCTCATTCGAAGTCTTTTCTTCTCCATCCATCCGAGATCTAGCTTGACTGGACCTTTAATTCACAGGTATGCTGAGAATGATACTAGCACAGAACTCCTTGTGTCCTCTTGTCATGCATTCCTTAGATCTGAGATCATAAGTGTTGCCATCAGACTAGCCCAGGTTCTTCTTCTCCTTATACCCATCCGAGGTAGTAGCCAAACCCTAAATAGATGCCTCTCTGTGGTGCAGATCTGCTCCTTCATCCATGAGAAAATTTAGAGGAAATGCGGAGTCTTCTTGTGCTTTTTGCGCTGACCCTAGATGGGTATTTATAGTGGTTTGTGCCACATATTTGAGTTGACGTGAATTCATGAACCTTCATGTCTTTTATCCAAGTAGCACGACTTTTAATTATGTATTTTAATTCATTTTGGAGCCGACATGAAGATCTCCTTATTGTTTTAGATGTAGACTTCTTGTGCTTGCTTTCGGAGGATTGTTCTTGGTCTTGGAGGGCTGCTACACACTGTTGGACTTGTATACATTTACATGGCCTCATGAAGAGCTTCTTTATACATGACATGACTTCTTTGACAAAATAATAAAATCCTAAAGACATCAACAAGAATTCTTTTGACCTATGACACTTCTTGCTCATGATACCCATGTAGCAAGGCATACAAAAATAATTTATTTCCTTTTATTACATTATTTACAAAGATCATGTCATTATGAAGGCTGAACCTAGTTACACTTTCTTCAACACTCCCTCTTAACTAGGGAGGTATTCATAATGGTACTTGGTCATTCTCAATCTGAAGAATTTCTCATAAGAAGAATCGAATTTGCAATCCATCTGTTATAGCATCATTTCAACCAACATTGTTTTTCTGCTATCAAGGCCTTGACTAACAGCTCTATCTCTCACTTAGATCACAACACACAATGTTGGCAAGACCAATGACTGATAGACACACATTATCATTGTCTCTCTTAGGGTCATACCCACCTGGTTGTTCTCCGAGTATGCCCTAATAGGACTATTCTCATCTTGGGTTCCCAACCCTCAAGAGTATCGGTCCTCTTGCCCACTCTTGTCTTGGATTCCCTACCACATCCTCAAAGAGTGTCGGATGCCAGATGATTACACAATCCTCCATTCTTTCTTCCAATCTGAAGACAAGAATGTCGTGTCTAACTCTCCCTCTTAACGGGGATGAGTTCCAAGTTTCTCTTCACTCAAAAACTTACTCGAGTTCCTTTACTCATAGGAACCTCCCAGAGCTCCCTCTTACCCAGGGACTCTATCATCAGTGCTTTATAGGGCCTTCTAGTTGACTGATGATCCAAGGCTTCGATGTCATCAATTTCTTCACATGTAGGGTTCAACCATCCATCACTTTCCTTCATCATGTCATTCCTACTTTCCCGGAAAGTATCCTCCTTGGATTTATATCTGGGGCTTCCTTCATAGGGCCATCTATCTTCATTTTTCCTTCAACTGTGATTGCTCTAGATCACAAGGTACATAGTTGTGACATCCTTCACAACTCTCCTTACCTTGGCCCTGCACACATACCCAAACTTTCTCCAAGAGGTCAGAAACCAAAATCAAATAACATATTACCTTTTTGGTGATGGCCTTTTCCAGTGACATATTCTTGTAGGTATCAACACCTTGCATACAGGTTGACACATGTCCCAGAGATATCTGTTGTCAAGGATCTTCATCTTTTCAGACTTCCACCAGAGTCTCCATATCTTTCCAGGAGATTTCCTAGTCAAATCTTCCTGATCATATGGATGTTGAATGCCTTCATCATGGTTGCATATTTCACGATCTCTTCCATCCTCACATCTTCCATTCCCAGGAGCTTTCAATCAGAGTTCTTCCATTGTAGTCAACCACCTCATACATCATATGAGGACATATTATGTTGATTTCATCTAATGTGACTTATGTCTTTCTGCATCGTTTCAGAGGAGGAGATCTTTTTCCTCTTGATCATGCTCGATCCATGTTACCTGCAACCATATGTCATGACACTACAATATTAAATACAGATACAAGCATACATACGTCATTTTTCCTTTGCTACTTGTAGCAACTTCCTTGATTGTAAAGATCTTCAATCCCTTGAACTGTTTCAATTCTCATATCATTGGACCATCATCTCATGAATTCCAAAAGTTGGATTTCCGGATGAAACACTTGTTGCCTTCCCAGACTAGGGGATCCTCTGTTGAGGTTTCTATCGGAGAATCTTCAAGATCTTGTATATCCTTTTCTAGCAAATGTTTCCTTTGTCCTGGATGACTTCTTCCTTTCCTTTAATGTCCAGTGAGATTCCCAAGAGATATGTCCTTCATGTTTTTCATGGTGATATCATGAGCTCTTGTTTCTAATGTTTCCATGATGCCACGATGTATCTTCTTGCCATGGTCATATTTGCAAGGACTTCTGATAGGATCCTTTTTGAGAGGACACCGTCTCATTCCTAATGGAGATCTATTACTCCCTCTTTCCTTGGTCCTTTTCTTCAACTTCCTCCATCCTTCAAGCGATGTGAGCTCCTCTCCATAATCTTTCCATAGTACTGTCTTGTCAACCTTTCCTTTGCACATATTTGAGTCCTTTGTCTTTCTATATCCAGCATAGAGACCACAAACTGTTGATTGAGGTAACCTTCTTGTTCATAGACAATTGTTACCTTGCTTATCAATATCAATATCCATGATGATTATCTTCTCATCATTTTCCCAAATCTCGCAATTGAGATTTCATGAAGATATTTCTTCATTCTTTGATACCTTCTTCACTGCATTTCAGAAAATATATCTTCTAGCATTTCATGTAGCTCTTTTATGTCTCCTCTCTTACTACATAGGAAAGAGAGAACCTTAAGAGTTCTTATGAATTCAAAGGAGACCTTGATATGTTCAATGACTTTTCTTCTCCATAAGGATTCTATCAAACCTTCTTACTCCATGCAAGGACCTTAGATAACCCATCTATCCTATAGATCTCCTAGCAATCATGAAGTCATTGAACCAAACTTGATTATAAATGAAAAGATACTTGATATGTGAAGATGAAATCTTCACCCTGATCGTGATGGCTGTTGATGTGGCAGATGTATTGATGCTTCCACTGGATGAGATCCTTGATAGGAAGATTGCCTTCTTTGCCTTTGAGCTATCTTGATACACAAACTGCTGATATAATTTGGCTTCATAAGGAGCCTTGAAGTATGCAACATCGATTTGAAATTGCATGTCATGATGTATGTAGACCCATCAGTTGGAATACGAACTGCCCTTCAAATATGTATCCAGAAGCTCTGAGGATCCGAGATTTTAAGACTCTGTTCTTTTATAGAAATGGACACAATCTGAGTTAGTACTACCACTAGCATGCTGTAGACCAAAATTGTGGGAGGTACCAAAACTGCTGTCATGTATCCTGAGATCTGAACACTTCTTTTGTCTGATGTGTACAAAGACCTTTTCTATTGAAGACTGCTGATGTAGACTGCTTCTTTAATCTAGGTCTTGATTCTTGATTGTAGATCTTGATTTCTACAGCTTGCTTTGATGCTTTGTTTGAAATTTGATCCTTGGATGTCTCTTTTTCTGCCCTTCCTTTGACTTCTGAACCCACTCCCTCAGATACCATGTTGAAGAATCTAGGCATTCAGAAATTAGAGTGATTCTTCTTGTCATGATAACAATTTGTGAAGTATTTATAGAGTTTATCTTAGCTTGATGTTTCTTTACATTATTAGTGTGTGTGTTTACTTCATCAAACTGCTACCAAAAATAAAAGAGACAAGAACACATAATATTTGGCTTTCTGCCAGGGCCAAAACCTCTCCCTCTTGGAGAGGAAAACCCACGCAAAATTCTTTTTATAGAGATTCCAACTGACGAATACCAAGACTATGACCCTTGACACATTCTGCCTCTCCAAGATCAAGACATCAGTCCTCTTTCTCGAACACTGCTGAGATCATCATGATTACTACACCATTGAAGCCATGATTATTGCATCATTGAGATCTTCATTACTGCCTCTTCATCATGTCACTGAGATCTCTTGTCTTCATTGAGATCATGCCCTACAAGATTGGGATCATAACTGAGATAGGATCATGAAATCACACTGAGACTATGATGATCTTTGTCACTCCTTTCATCATGATGAGACTGATCTCCCTTGTCACTGCTTCTTCTTATCAATGTTGCAGTTATCGTTATCGGGATATTATCGGCGAGGGGAAAAAATCGAATAAAATCATAAAAATCGGAAAAAAATCATAAAATACAAAAATATTAATTTTTTTTTTCAAATTTTTTTAATATCTAAAGCATCTACAACATAAAATAAATACATTGACACATAAATATGATAAAAGAACTAATATATTTAAGATGTGTAATATCATTTCTAGTGCTACATCACACATAACAGTGAATCATGTCCTGAATAGTAAGTCCTGACTCTTGGGTCCCAACTCAGCATTAAAATATCAACAAAAAATATAATAATGTATCTCATATCATGAGTCATAATGTCATATACAATGAAATGAACCAAATAACTAAAGTCTAATACTATTGATTTCCTCCGCCCCTCTTGCGAGAAAATGCAATAGCTTTCCCTTTCCCTCTAGATGTAGATGTTGGTGGAGTTGGCAGTGGACTTTGCTGTGCTCTAGAAGTTGAAGAACTAGGAGCTATATGAGGTAGACCACGTCCTCTACTGGTGGCAGGGGTAGCCCGGGTAGGTGGTGTCATCTCCTCCTCCTGTTGCACCTCCTCCACTGCCTCCTGCTCTAACCAATCATCGGCAAACTCCATGAGAGGCCTCTCGGCCTCAACCCTCTATGCAGCAGTGGTGTCAATCCCATCCAATGAGATGGCCTCCATATTAGGTATCCTCTCAAGTTGCCTCACCCACAATCGAAGATTGTAGTAGACGTAGACCATGTCATTAAGTCGTTGGGACTCCAACCTGTACAAAGATCATGAAATAATAATTATAAAAAAAATATTTGTTTAATGAATTCAAAAAATTATTTGGAAATTTGCAATATTTTAAGTCTTAACTTTTAAGTTTAACCTGTTGCGCTTTTTGTTGTGTATTTTTTCAAATACACTCCAGTTGCACTCGCATCCTGAGAAGCTACATTTTTGGCTGAGGATTCGAATGGCAAGCTTTTGCAGAAGGGGTACTCTGGCACCATACATTCTCCACCATGCATCTACAACAAAATTACAAATAAAATTTTAAATAAACATAAGAAAAAAAATGAGATTTGAAAGTTGAAGCAAAGTATGAAGTTATGAATTTGAAGAGACAATGAAATTTGAAACAAACTAAAAAATACTTGGCATTTTAGTCGTCCTATCAGTCACAGCCATGTCAAAGCCAAATTTTCCACCTACCATCCTATATGTCTCAATTTCTTTGGATATTTCTGTATGTTTTGTTGGTGATCGCACCATCCTCTGAACACAGATTAAGAATCCATCCATGATCTCAGCATCAAATATGAACCCACATGGGTAAGAAAATGCGGGGTTCAGGTAGATCCCTACAGCATGAATGGGACGATGGAGTGTGTTGTTCCATCATTTATCAATCACTTTCCATAGGAGGAGTTGTCTCTAAAACCCCTCACTTCCTTTATCATCATAGTAGGCCCGAATGGATTCTTTGGCCCTGTCCATGGCCTCATACAAATAGCCCATTGCAGGCTTCTCACCATCAACTAATCGAAGAACTTTTACCAAAGGTTTAGTAACGGTGCACACCTCCTGCACTCCTGCCCAGAAGTCTTCCTGGTATGAGACTAATCTGCATATGGCCTCTCCCTCTGGTTTGCGGCTCAGTGTCAAAGCACGCCACTCCTTTGAAAGAAACATTCTTTTCACATCCCACATAGAATTCAAGAGGAATTGAAGAGATATGAAACTGGTGGGAAACCGTGTAATGGCGGGGCACACCAACTCTTTGTTGTTGGTGAATTTTCTCATCAAGCTAAGCACAGATGTATGATTATATATAAATTTTGTAATGTTTTTTGATGACTCAACAATATATTTGACAAAGGAAATTTTCCCTATGACCTCCAACATCAAATCAATACAATGTGCAGCACAAGGTGTCCAAAATAAAGTAGGATGCCTCTCTATAAACATCCTGCTAACAACAACATAATTTGCAGCATTGTCCATTATGACTTGGACAACATGTTCTGCACCCACCTCCAAAATAAACACATGAGCAAATCACATAAAGTTTTTGCATCTTTGATATGTGAAGATGCATCAATGGATTTCATAAACATTGTCCCCTTGGGACAACTAACCAAGAAGTTTATAAGGGTTCTCCCATTTTGGTCGGTCCAACCATCTGACATCACAGTGCATCATGTTTGTGCCCATGATGCCCTAAACTCCTCCAATATTTTGGTGCAATCAACCTTTTCATTTTGAAGAATCTAGCCTCTAAAGTCATCATAAGAAAGGATTTTGTACCCTGGGCCAACAGTTGCAATAGCATTAACAGCAGGCTGGAAAAATGGATTATTCCTTGCAACGTTGAAAGGAATATCACTCCAAAGGAAAAATTTGGCCAACAACTTGTTAGCTTGTTCTTTCTTAGTTTTTTTAAGTATTGAAGTGATAGATGGTTGTGAACCAGGCATGGTTCTAAGAACAAAAAATGATGAGGTAGCTACCAGGTTGTTTGTAGATATTGATGCTGAAGTAGAACCAGTGCCACTTCCTTGTTCACCTGAGCCTAACACCGTCTTTGCTAGTTGCTTCTTCATTTCTGCTTTGGCCTCTCTATTGTGCTCTAAATTTTCCAATGATTTCATAGCTCTTTGGATGATTTCCGGATTTGTATTTGAGCAAGGCCCTACATCAAATCTAGGGATTTGTGCAAGGTGATACTTCAATCTATAAACCCCCCCGACATATGCTGCCCACACAACTTGCAAGACAAGTTTATTCTATCAAACCCTCCATCAGGGTCACCAAATTCCCACAGAGGGTCCAATTTCCTTGGCATGTTTGTAACTTGGTTGAAATCTTGACTCTTGAGTTTTAAATTTGTAAGATGAAGTTTGAACTTTGAAGTTGAATGGTGAACCTATGGCAAAGTAAGGATTGCAAGTTACAAAAATAAAATAAAAAATTACATACATGAGTAACATGACAAAACACATTGAATTTTTGACAATTTAACAAACAAAAACACCATCAAATCAACTCAAAAATATTTGATAAACCAATGGGTTATCCAAACCCAACCAAAAAAAAAAAAAAAACCAAAACAAAACACATAAATTTGGTGCCCATACCGGTTTGCCAGAGAAAACTGATCCTCTCCTCCTTAGCTCTCAATCCACTGGGGGTTTTGAGTTGTTTTCTCCTCCAATCAGCACCCAATCAACCAAAAATTTCCTCCAAGGTCACTCCCAATCCACCACTACCTCTGTCTGATCAAATGAATAAAAAAAAATCGTTTTTTGGTGTTTATAACCCGTTGTGCGCTAGTGTAGCGATAACAACCGATTGAATCACGATAATATCGTTGTTATCGCAATAATTTCAAAAACTCATGATTTTTCTGAAAAAAAATCACAAAAAAAAAACTGCGTAAAAATCGGCCGATTTTATCGTCGCTTTAAAAAAATCGTGATAAAACGATAAAATCGCAATTTTATCGAGAGTTTCGCATCACTACTTCTTATTATGCAAAGGCTATGGTTCTGTTCCTTCTTGTTATGAAGAGACTGTGATACTGCTCCCTCTCATTGCACCGAGATTGTGATGGTCAATGAGATTAGGACTACGACTTTACCTTCACCAATATTATAACTAAGTTCATCATTGCACTTGAGATCTGCTGAGGGTATGCGAGGTTGTAGGAGCACACACACACACCCACACAAATATATATATGTCGAGACTATTAGCAGTGTTGTGATATCACTGAGATACATATCAAGATTGCTAGGAGGCAGATCTGTATACTGTGAGACTAAATGTGCCAAGACGGTAGGACTCCATTCACATAAATGTCGTGATTGTCATCGCAAGAATTATGACTATGCCGAGAATGAATCTAGCCCAGAACTCATACCAATATTGCATCCTCATTCGAAGTCTTTTCTGCTCCATCCATCCGAGATCTAGCTTGACTGCACCTTTAATTCACAAGTATGCTGAGAATGAGACTAGCACAAAAATCCTTGCGCCCTCTTGTCATGCGTTCCTTCGATCTGAGATCATACGTGTTGCCATGAGACTAGTCCGGGTTCTTCTACTCCTTATACCCATCCAAGGTAGGAGTCAAACCCTAAATAGATGCCTCTTTGTGGTGCGGATTTGCTCCTTCATCCATGCGAAAATTCAGAGGAAATGCAAAGTCTTCTTGTGCTTTTTGCGCTGACCCTAGATGGGTATTTATAGTGGTTTGTGCCACATATTTGAGCCGACGTGAATTCATGAACCTTCATGTCTTTTATCCAAGCCTACATGACTTTTAATTATGTATTTTAATTCATTTTGGAGCCGACGTGAAGATCTCCTTATTGTTTACATGCAGATTTCTTGTGCTTGCTTTCGGAGGATTGTTCTTGGTCTTGGAGGGCTGCTACACATTGTTGGACTTGTATACATTTACATGGGCTCATGAAGAGCTTCTTTATACATGACATGACTTCTTTGACAAAATAATAAAATCTTAAAGACATCAAGAAGAAGTCTTTTGACCTATGACACTTCTTGCTCATGAAACCCATGTATCAAGGCATACAAAAATAATTCATTTCCTTTTATTACATCATTTACAAAGATCATGTCATTATGAAGACCGAACCTAGTTACACTCTCTTCAACACTATCAAGGATCAAGTTTTGTGCCAAGAAAGGTCTCCTTTGCAAGCCGAAATAACAAGAAAAATAAGTCAAGTCAAGCGAAGTAGAAAGTGTTGAAAAATGTGTAACCATGTTCGATCTTCATAAGTATGAAATGTATTTTTGATTCTTGTAAATTATAAAATGAAAGAAAAATTATTATTATTATTTTTGGAGTATGGGTTTCATGTTCAAGGGCTTTTATTTTATAAACTCATCCATGAGTGAATCCAAGTACTGTGATAACTCTAGTCAGCCAGTGCAAACTTGAACTAAGTGATGCCACATCTATAGATGATCTCAAGGTAGCTCTACATAGGTCCCCAGGAACTGTGTGATTCCTCCATGTGAAACTCGTAGTCTGGCCAAGTGAAACTCGTAATCCTCAAGAGTGGAGTGCTAAGAGTAGAAGCACTCGAGATAACTATGAGAGGAGGCCCCACATAATCTTCAGTCCAAATATTCCATAGAATATTCCTTCAGTGCATGAACTCCTCTAATTAATTCAATTTTCCACATGTGCAACTATTGCTTTATCTCTAGGAAATTCAATTTTATGAAATAATGGTGTATTTATGATGCGGTGTGCTCAGTCATCCTCCACATGTCCCTTGACTCAACTCTTTGACTTATTATAATTTTCAAGTCATTTCCACGTCATTTTGTCACATGGAATAATTTATTTCCCTCTATTTTATTTAATTCTAGCCTAATTAAATGCCACAATTTCCACTAAACTTAGGAAATGTGGGTTTTGAGCTATGTTGCCAGGAAACGTGGGTTTGGGGACGGGTACGGGTGCGGGGATAGGGACGGGGACGTCATTTTTCGAAACAGGGTGTGTGGGTTTGTCGGGGGTATATATATATATATATATATATATATATGTTTTATAATTATAATATATATGAATTTGTATATTTTTCAACTTTAAACAAGAAAACTAAAAGATTTATGATTTAAACTTTAAATATTTAAACATGCACATCATTGAACATTCAACATTCACGATGAAATTTCAAAATTTCTAGTTAGATATCAAGTGCAAATTGGAGTTTACATATTAATAAGAATCATGATATATGTCCATCGTCATACTATATTCAAAATTTGTCTTAAGGCATCTCCAAACAAGAACTGGGAAATTTCAAAATACAAAATAAAAGTATTTAATAGTGAACAATGGCTTCCTCACGCGATGTCCTCAACATCACTCAGATCTTTAGTTAGCATGCTCTCTAGGTAGGGATCACTCTCATCTTGAGGCTCTTGCTCATCCATAGCAATTGGAGGTAACTCAATAAGGCCATCTGGTTGTATCTCCTCATCCACACACATAGCATCATTTGTGTATTGGTCCCATCTCTTGAAAGGACCCTCGTATCCAGGGTCTTTTCGAGATATGAGACGAAGTGTGCTATGAACATACACTAAGTTCTCTGCCTTTTTTGAGCCCAACATATTTCTCTTTACTAAATGGATAAAGGCATAAGTACTCCAATTCCTCTCACAAGATGAAGAACTAGCTACCTAGAATATTAGGGGAAGCCCATTAAATTAATTAAAAAATAAAATATAAAAACTAAAATGAACCCTAAAAAACCCAAAAGAACTTGATTTTGGGGTTCCAAGTACCCATCATCAGGGTTCTTCGTACTCGTCAAGACAAAAGAACCCATTTTTTTTAATGAAGAACCCGGTTCTTCATAGAAGAACTCGGTTCTTATGGGTTCTTCTCAGAAGCACCCGAACCCGAATCAGGTACTTGGGGACGAGAACTCGGGATGGGTTCGAGAACCCCACCCACGGGTTCGGGAACCCATGCAACATAGGTTGTGAGGCTTTAGAACACATTATTAACCCCTCAAAGTGTTGTTGATTTGGGGTAGCATCAGATGTGCTGTAGCCACAAAACTTGGTGGAGAGGCTAAGGCACATGAGATCTCCAATACCCAGGAAGGGTTGGGGCAGATTCTAAACAGTTATGGAGATATTAAAATAATTAATATTTTTAATGTAATCCCTAAGTCTAAACTTAGGGAAAATAAAATATTAATGTGAATTAATATGAAACTGTGTTAGAATGGTCCAAAAGTCATGGATCAAGCCAGATCTAATCTTAGTCGTTGATTAGGGACTTAATCTCGGCTGTTGATTTGTCAACAAGAAAAGTATAAGAGAAGGCTTGAAGGTCACTTGGAGAATACACTGAGGGAGACCAGTCAGTTCAATTTCTGGAGCGGGGTTAGTTGAGAAATTGAACCAATGGTCTGGTTAGCAATCAAGAGGCAGCAAGTACGGAACAGAGAGACGAGAGATCAATGCAAAGGCAGAAAAGGCAGACGCAGGGCTAGAGGGAGCCACACAGAGGTACCAGAGACTGCGCAGAGCCAGCAGGGCCTGCATCATCCACGTAGATGCTGCAAGAGTAACGTAGAAGGCCAAAGAGGCTGCGTAGAGTCTCAACAGGCTAACACAGAGGGTTTCAGGGCATGCAAAGGTTAGCAGGGCTGACATTGGGTTCAGAAGAAGTGCTGAAGAATTTTTCTATCTGTGGGTAAACCGGTTGGGCAATCTATTGTACTAGAAAATTGCTGAATAATAAAATCCTCCCTTGTTGCATTGGTTTTCCCACATTGGGTTTTCCGGGGACATTAGTCCAAAATATCTGTGTCAATGTGTTGATTCTTGTGCATATGTTTGTTTTTATATTACGGTGTCATATCTGCAGTAGTATTTATTTTAATGTTTATTGAAGTGATGTCATGATAACTTATGGTGGAATAAGTAGGAAAAGTAAATCAATTACTGCAATGATAGAATTTTCACAAGTGTGTCATAATAGAAAGTTGAGGGTGAGAGGTGTAATTTTTATTACTCATACCCCATACAAATTCTCTAGACAACACTTATTACATTACATATACAATTTTTATTGTAATTTTTGACCTGTAGGAAATCTAAAAAATGAAAAAATGACTACCTAGACTTAACCAAATTCCATAAAAAAATTGTGTGATCTAGTATGGTAATATACATCGACTCTAGACACCAGGACTCACCCAAGGCCTCACCGTCAAGTCGTACTCTGGCTTTGGGGTAAATTTGGGGGAAAAAACTCAATTAGTTTTAACTCCTAGTAGGTAGATGATAATTAACCAAGTGAAAAAAACCTCCCAGAGTAATACTCACTTGTTGGCAAGGTCCCACGCTACCTAGCCCTATTACAGACTCAAAGCTCATCATTACGAGCATCACTTATTACAATTCCCCGTAGGGCATGGAATCTGGGTACAAGAGAAAATGATGAGAAGTAGAAGTAGAGTTTAAAAACTATGGTGATCTGATAATATATGATGGTCCAAGTGTCCTTTGGTACTCCTTGGGCTAGGAGTCTTCATATATCATCAGGTGCCACTCCAGTGGTCAACGGATCTCAACTAGGGGACTAAAATCTCTTGAAGGTTGGTTCCTATAAAACTTGTAAGTTGGTGATTACAGAGGATTGGTGTCCTCACAATTGGTTGTAATGAAATGAAGATTGTTTACAAGTTTTTCTTCAAGTCTGACTTGCATTTTGATCTTTGTGTTTTTACATTGTGGATGATTGTTTATGTGACGTGAATTCAATTTCAAGAATAACTAAGTTAAAAATTGTTAAAAGTAACGAAATATTGATTCACACCCCCTCTTAGTATTTCCAACAATGTTTTCTCCATTCCTTTGGATATACACCTTTAAATCCAAGGGTGAGGTGTTTTAGGGATTTCAAGTCTCTAGTGGAAATTGAAAGCAAGAGGAAGATCGAGTTTCTTAAGACTATTGGTAGATGGGAATATATTGGAAATGCTTTGCAATCATTTCTCATATCTCAATGCATCTTGTGGTGGAGAATCTTTCCATATGCTCCACTACAAAATGGTGTAGCAGAATGGAAGAATAGTGCTATCATGAAGATGGCTCGTTGCATACTTCACTCCAAGAATATGAAACTTTCATTTTAGGAAGAGGTTTTCATTTCTTGTGTTGTTACAAGTATGACTCCTTGTGAGAAATGGAAAGGACACAAACCCTCTATTTATCATTTTAGAATCTTTTGATCTAGTGCATGGGCCCATGCTCCTAATGAAAGGCACAATAGATCAACATTTTCAGATTGTGCTACACTTTGGTTGGATATAATGAAGCTTTCAAGGTCACTATCTTCGCGATCCTCGGCCTATGCATTCGCTGAATATAAAGAGGCTACCTTTGATAAAGTTCCTATGAACGATTTGCCAATATTTCTCATTACTTCTTTTAGATGGTTCTTTAGATGATTTTCAACATCCTTCCATGGATTGTGCCTCCTATCATTATGTTGGTCTTCTTCCTACTCCTTAATGTGCTTCTCCAAGCACTTCCCTACTAGAATGGAAAGATAATTGAGGCTAATGGCATTGATGATTCATCTAGCCTAAGACCAGTTATTGTTTCTTGTCAAGATGTTCCTTTCAATCCTCCTTCATTAGATGAGTTTGTTGATCATACCCCTGAGGTTGATTCATAGGACAATAATGGATCACCTTCTCTAGGTGAGCAAATCAATGATGATGATAATGACAGTGATGATGATGATGACTAAGAGGGAGGCCCATCTACTTCGACTACTCTCCTTTTGGTTTGATCAAAGCCTTTTCCTAAGTGGGCTACTTCCTGCTTTGTTGATGCAAGAGTTTCTTGTTGGTCCTTATCATCACCGAGAGCCTTTTCCACCTCATGCCCTTTTTGTTTAGGCTGATAATATTCTTACAAAAATCTTAGATCTTGCCTCCAAGTCACTTAGGAGTGTGATTATTGTTGTTGAGGACCCCAAAGGATTTGTGAGGGAGCAATATGGAATTTAGGGGGGCAATACCCTTCGTCAGCAAGTGTGGGGGGGTGAGGTGTGTAAATCTTGTGATACAATGCTATCTCTTTGTGATCCATGTTCAACTTGAGGGATGGTGATAGATTATGGATGTAATCCTCACATGTGACCATGACACCACTTGTATGTATCATTGATGCATTTGCTAAGGCCATCCTTCAATCTTTTATTATCATTTATTTACAATACTAGTGAGTGGTCAAGGCCAACCCAGTCAAACTTTTGCATCTAGGCTTCTTAACCCCTCTTGGGGGTAGTGCCTTGCTTGAGTTGCATATCGAGATATCATGAATCTCATTTTCAAACAATCATCTTATGATCTTCTTGATCTCTCTTATCTAGTCCTCTATGCATCAGGGCACTAATATCTTTGGCACTTCATTCGTTTATGTGCACTTGTGCATTTCTTTTGTATTGCAGCATGGGCTTGTTTTCTCTATCTAGCATGATAGTATTATCTTAGGGGAATGGTTAACACCACATACCCCCTTAACCCCAACTCAGGGAACTAGACCTTACCGTATTCATTGATTGATTGAATGTCACCTTTGGATCTTTGTTGATCTCTTATAGTAATCACATCTTGAGGTTTTGCAAGGGTAACTCGGTTAATCTACCACAAAGATTAGTCCAGATTTGTGAGCGGAGATCTGGATTTCAGATATTAATATATGGGATTTCCATTAATCAATATCTATATCTATAGTGCGCTTGTGACCAGGTTTTTGCAGACTTTGGATTTGTTTTTTGCTCCATTGGTTATCCTGTTTTCACTTGTGAATCTTGACAAAATAATATTTATCGATTCCTTGATGAATATATAGACATAAGTACCTTATAACTTTACACTTGCAATTCCTGAACAAAATATTGGTTTTGTCATCTGATCTTGAAGACTTGGAGCAAATACTGTCTGTTTAACCAGGAAGCTTGTTTTTTCAAGAAAATCTAATGTGTTATTGTGTACTATATCCCATACAAACTGTCAACTTCTAAAGATAGGTATCACACAATGAATATAGTTATTTACTATTACATGATCATTTTAATCTAAATCTCGTGGCCATGTAGAGATATTTTTTTGTGTGATTATTGAATGATTCGTTTATGCCTTGCAGATATTCTGGTGTATGGTTGATATCTCGTTGTAGCTTACTGTGGGGAAAAGGATACCATGTAGGGTACGTGGTTCGTTGTATCAGTATTCTTGTCGGCTTTGGGGCATTGGCTCGGATGTTTGCTTTTCTTTGTTTGATTTCCTTTCATAGGAAAAGGCAAAGATGATTTGTAAATTAAATTTATGAGAAAAAGGTTACATGTGCTTAGTTGTTAGTTTTAAAATGTTCAAGGGATAAACTTTCCTATGTTAAATCTATATCAAAGTTACTTTTAAAATGTTTATTGTCTATGTTTATTTGATTGTGATTTGTACTATTGCCTATCATATGCCGACTTCTGTTTGATAGTTTGTCTTGTAAGGTATTAACTTGAAACTTGTCTGGTCTTTAAGTATGTAATTTTAGTATCGAATAACAATTCTACTGAGAGAACTTGGAACCATTAAGTTTTCAACGTCCAGCCAGTCTAACTTAAGGTAAGCGAAGTATAATCCCGTCTTAAACAATGCAAACTGAAATCTTCTGTTCCCGTGTAGGTATGGTGTACCACAACTGCCATCTGAATCTAAATTTTAATAGAACTGTCTGAGATGTGTAGTCTGTTATACCATGGATAAAATACACTTTTGGATTTAAATGTCTTTTGATACACATGCTGTGCCAATAGACTTTCTATGTAACTAAAGAATATTATGAGGTCACAGGTTCAAATCCAGAGTGGGATAGAGTATATATGCACCTCTGTATAATTTAACGGTCAAAATCACTGCATGGAGGGAAGTCCCTTGTCCCCCAAACAATGGGGTCCCATACACCAATTTAGTGTCTAGCGTTATCATGATCTTTCAAAATTATTGTTAACTGTCAAAATCACTGCATAGAGGCAAGTCCCTTGTCCCCCAAACAATGGGGTCTCATACATCAATTTAGTGTCTAGCTTTGTCATGATCTTAAAAGATTATTATTATTATTCAAGCCCAGTTGCCTACACATTCTCCAAATATACCAATTTTTCAAAAGTCTATTAGGAAAATGAACTTTATGATGTAAGAGACATTGCCTTAGACATTTATTTTCCTGATAAATATTTTACATGTTCTAGGCTCTAGCTGAACAACTGTACTGCATTTTTAGACTTGCCTTCTGCAACCACTTTTTTCTTCACTGGTCCAATACTGCATTTTAACCTTTGGCCCATGTTCTATAAGCAGTTTATCTGAACTTGAGATTCCAATTATATGTTATTATGTTTTAGAATAGCCCTAGTTTAATGAAGGTTTTCAGAAACCATAGAAGTTCTCAGCCCCTGTATCCTAGTTAGCATTTTTGTCGAATGTTCTACCACTTCAATGTGCCATTATCTATAAGATAGATATATTCTTCTGGATACAGACCCCTTTATCGTATAGCAGGCTGCAGAACCATAGCAAAATCAGAAGTAACATCTGCTGAAATTATCTGCCAATTTACTACCATATGAAAATGAAAATGTAAATAATTTACGATACCTTCTATTAGAATAATAAAAAGTGGATTGCAATTGATCCACAACTTTGCAAAGATAATGGAAAAAAATTGCAATACTTTTTGCAGAAGGTCGACAAATAGGTTGTAGCTGATCTACAGATCTTCTATAATACGTGCTATAGAAAATCTACAATTCATTTTCTCAGGATGTACAAATGGACTGCTACAGATCTAAAAACATATAATACCACAATTGTTGTCGATAATCCACCATTTTTCATTGAAATTCTAGAAGGAATTATTAATTATTTACAGTAAAATTGTAGTTCTATTATACTTCAAAAAATCACTCAAAACTCTTGTAGTTATAAATTTGTTGTGATGTCTACAATTTACTTGTTAGAGTTCTACAAATTTTAGGGTGTGTAACTTCAATTTTTCTTTTTGTCATTCATCTTCATTGTGAAACATACATTTTTAAAAGCATAACTGTAATTAATTATTTAAAAGAATTGAGGTACACATTTCAAATTACAGTTATGATTTGCAAATCAGTAAAATATATGCATTACTCAATACTGTGAAGTATCTCCACAATGGCATTGTGTTAATAGCTATATTTTAGGAACAGTACAACATTTAATCCATGCAAAGAAACGTGCAATCTTCATCTTCCTTTGTTTCTATTAGACAAACTGTAAAGGTCTTTGTTTCTATTAGACAAACTGTGAAGGTTTTCTCATCTAAGAAATGTAGATTTTGCATTATTGTGTTTTTGCTAAGTCTCTATGTATTCTTGCATTTAAGTTTATACAATTTAACAATATTAAATATAAATCTCAGATGTAGTTATTAGACAAAGTTCTCTTTGTTGTTGTTATATGCAGCTATTGAACTTGAAGTATATCCAATTATTAAAGTTTATGCCCCTTCAATATCAACGTGTGCAAAAACTTGTTTCCTAGCTAGACATGCCACAATTGCTTATCAATTCGGATACTAAAGAGATGGGCTACTAGCAGCACTACAAGAAGCATTGTTGGTTGATCCCATGATACATCTATTTAAGATAAATCCATAACACTATAACTAAAAATAAATTTTGTAATATTATATAATTATATTATATATATTTTCTATTAATAGTGTTCACTTATTAAAATTAGAAGTTGGAAATTATGACAATGAAGTATAATATAATTTGTCAAAAATTTTATGGTACTTTGCAACCTAATCTACTAAATTGATGGAAAAACTCAATTGACGTAGTTAACAAACAAATCCTTTGGTTTAAAAAAAATTCATTAATAAGTTGTTTCCTTAAAAGGTTGATCATGCATCTGCTACAAAGACATCTTGCAAAAGAGACCTTCCTAGTAAAGAAAATTAATTATTCTTTTTACACAATCTTTGATATATTACTTTTTGTTATGCATCTAACCACATCTAAACTATGTTTTAAATTTGTGTATATGTGTTATTCTATATGCATTCCTATTATTTTCTAATAATGCTTTAATCCAATTCATATGGTATTATATATTTTAATATTTATATAACATCATTTTTATGATAAAAGCTTTGTAACTTTTATTAGTCATATAAGTTTAGTTTTTGCTAATTTTTTGGCATAAATAGGGGTTCCCCCAACTTATCTATAAATCTTATGATTTTGTGAATGTAATCAATATATTTATTGGATAAGTCTTTCTCTATTATTTAGATTTACAAGTGTTTCCTATCATTTTCTATGTTTTTTGACTTATTTTTATGTTTCTGTTACATCAATAATTGTAGTAATGTTTCCATTAACTTGATATTGGATACATGCACACCACAATTCAATATTAACATTTTAGTGACTTTTTGCTTTTGTTGCGTGGTTTCAAAAATTATGTCAATGGCAAAATATCAATGTGTGACTAAAAACTAGTTAGGTTAAAGCTCTAAGGAGTTTGTAAAAGGAAAAACATAATTGAGGCAACTCACAACCATGAAAGTTTCGAGGACATAATCCTTTGAG
>APFE031347667.1:50851-76946 GCA_000404065.3 Pinus taeda
ATTTTTTTAGAAACAATTATTTCATGTGGATTGAAAATTTAATTAACGATGTATAAATATGTAGAATATCGAAAATGTAAAATATCGACCTTCTTATTTAAATATGCAAAACAATAAAAACCTCACTACAAAATAAATAAAAATACCATGGTGTAAAATTACCACTTTTTAAAATCAACATCAAAATCACTACCATTCTAAAATGCAGTGTACATAAAAAAATTTATAGTGCCAAAAACTATGCTCTAAAGAAAACATGTGTTATCTGCATCACCCCTTTTCAAAATCGGGTCACTTTTTTGCGATCTCTACAAAACGGGTAACAATATCAGTTCCCGTTTCAAAGTTTACGTTGTTCAACGAATCAAGTGTCGGTAATACCAAGGAAAGAATGAACCATCAGATCACTTCATGTCTAGAACATATCGTGATCATTGGTTTGTAAGTTACAAAAGTACATCGTAAAGAAACACATTTTACCTAACTCTACACTAGACCAAGTTATACTTAACTACTTCCTGTGTGTCGAAATATCCTAACATCCCCCCTTAAGAACAACTTGGGATAGGATTGAAGGATGTACAAATATGACACAATAAGAGAAGGAATGAGGCATTAGAGCCTATCCCCCCTTAGTGACAACTTCCTGAACTCCAACCATAAATCGAAGTTTAATAAATTTCGCTTCTGTGAGAGCCTTTGTAAAGATGTCTGCAACTTGATCATCTGTTGAACAATATTGCATTTCAAAAACATGGTCATGAATGAGCTTTCTGATGAAGTGCATGTGCAGTTCAATGTGTTTGCTGTGCTGATGTTGCACTAAATCTTTGCATAGTTGAATGGCACTTTGATTATCACACCATAAGTGTAGTCGGATGCTACTGCTGAAAACCAAACTCTGACAGGATCTAATGAAGCCACGGGGCTTCCGTACTAGCTTCTACGACACCACGATACTCTGCTTCTGCTAAAGAAAGAGAAATGGCACTTTGTTTCTTACAAGCCCATGTAATAGGTCCAGAGCCAAGAGTGAACACATAACCTGCAGTAGACTTCCGATCATCAGGGTCACCAGCGCAATCAAAATTAATGAAACCAACCAATAGGGGAGATGCTTATGCACTATAATGAATCCCAAACTGAACTGTACTTCGAACATAACGAAGTATTGTTTTAGCTGCTTTACAATGACTTTCATGTGGGGTTTGCATAAACCGAGCAATAAGACCAACAACAAAGGAAAGGTCAAGGCGAGTATGGGTCAGATACAAAAGTTTTTCTACAAGTTGACAGTATAAGGTAGCATCAACTTAAGGGGAAGTACAAGTGATTGAAAATTTGGCTTCAGACTGAAAGGGAGAAGGGCCTGGCTTACAGTCTTCCATGTGAAAATGGCGTAGAAGATCGCAGGCATACTTGGACTGGGAAAGGGAAATACCTTCCTTGGATTGCAAGACATGAAGACCAAGAAAATAATGCAAGTGTCCTAAGTTTGTCATTTCAAACTTTCTTTTAAGGCTGGACTTCACATGGTTTATAAGGTTGGGATCACTACCAGTAAGGATAAGATCATCAACATAAAGAACAAGAATGATAAGAGACTTGCCCACTTTCTTGGTGTAAATCGTATTGTCAGAATGACACCTAGAAAAGCCAGTTTCTAAAAGAAAGCTATCCATTTTGGCATACCAAGCCCGAGGGGCTTGCTTGAGACTATAAAGGGATTTCTTAAGCCGACATACAAGGCTGGAGTCTGTTTGTATAAAGCCAGTAGGTTGTTCCATATAGATTTCTTCATGCAAGTCCCCATGCAAGAAGGCAGATTTAACATCCATCTGATGGACTTCCCATTTTAAAGAGGCAGCAAGGGAAAGAACAAGGCAGATAAAGTTCATTTTGGCAACAGGGGAGAAGGTTTCAGTGTAGTCAATGCCTTCAACCTGTGAAAATCCTTAGCAACAAGATGAGCTTTATGTTTATCAACTTTTCCATCTGGTCCATACTTGGTTCTGTAAACCCATTTGCATCTAACAAGTTTTCGTCCCTTTGGAACACAAACAAGATCCCATGTATCATTTGCCAATAATGAACAATATTCTTCATTCACAGCTACGTCCCAATCTGGATGGCCTGAAGCTTCTGCAAAGGTGTCAGGATCATAATTCGCTCAAGCTTTTGCTAGTAAATAAGAGGCTCTATCGAACTAAGAACGCGTACGTCATTGATCTGTTGGATCACTGGCAAGAGCACCTGCTACATCCCGAGTAGCACAGACCCATTTTGGAAGCTGAGGAGCTGAAGGAGGATCTTGAGAAGGTGGGGGAGGATTGTCATCCTTGTTGTCACCATTTGAAGAAGAAATATTTTCAAAAGTAGAAGGGATAGAGAGAGGTGACACATCCATCGAACTAGGCTCATAGGCCGATATATTTTCAGCAAACTTTATATTTCTTCTAATGATAACATTTTTGGACTTAAATGGAATAAGTCTATATCTTTTGACATTTTCAGAATATCCGACAAAAATACATTTTTCACTCTTAGGTTCTAAAGCTTTATGTTTCTCATCTGGAATATGGGCCCATGCTTCACTTCCAAAAACATGAAAGTAACTTACATCTGGTGTAATTGAGCTCCATGCTTCTTCTAGAGTGATATTCTTTAAAACCTTAGTAGGAGTGCGATTTACTATGTAATTTACACAGTTAATTGCTTCTGCCCAAAAATTAAGACTAAGTCCTTTAGATTGAAGCATACAATTAGCCATTTCCTTTAACGTGCGATTCTTCCTTTTAGCTACACCATTTTGTTGTGGAGTATACGGAACAGTATGTTGCATTTGAATTCAATTCTCAGTGCAAATGTTGATGAATTTGTTGTTAACATATTCTCCGCCATTATCAAATCTTAGCCTAAGAATTTGATGTCCAGATTGTTTTTCAACAAAGGCCTTAAAGGCCAAGAATATGTTAAATACTTCACTGTTGAGTTTTAAGAAGTATACCCAAGTGTGTCTGGAGAAATCATCAATGAAAGTTAAGAAATACTTGTAGCCAGATAATGAAACAACTGGAAGTGGACCACATAAATCACTATGCACAAGCTGTAAAGGGATTGAGGCGTGCCAAGAGGCACGTTTTTCAAAACTATCCCAATGATGTTTTCCAAGTACGCATCTGGAACAAACACCATCTCTGCAAGATACCATTGGAAGACCTATCACCATATTTTCTTTACATAGATTCTAAATGGAGCGATAGTTTAAGTGACCAAATCGCTCATGCCAAAGTTTGCTCACTTCATCATTATGAGCAACAGATATATAGGGAAGATTTGATGACCCAAAGTTGTTAAACTTATACAAACTTGTAGAATCATTAGCAATGCCAATAGCTAAAATATGTCTAGGATCTCTTAGGTCCTTAATTACAACATCGTGAGGTGAAAATTCAACGATTTTACCTTTATCTGAATGAGTTATCTGATATACAGATAGAAGGTTGCAGGATAAGGTTGGAACACATAATACATCATTAAATTGACCATTGTTTACATGAACAGTTCTAGTCCTTACAACACTAAGAGATCTATCATCACCAACATATATATTTTTGGTTTTACATTCATTTAAAGAAGAAAACATGGCTTTGTTTTTGGCCATGTGATAAGAAGCTCCAAAATCAATGAGTCACTCATGAGAATGAGAAAAAGAAGATACATTTAGTGCATAACCAGACCGAGATGCTTGACAACCACATGCAGAAAGTGTTATTCATGAAGATGAAGTTGAAGTTGAAGAGTGCTCCAAATGGATGTTATGTTTCTTCATTGCTGCTTCCAAGGCTTCCATCTTCTTAAAGCATTCAGATTCTAAGTGGCCATCTCAATTATAAAAGTGGCAATGTCTATTAGTCTTCTTCCCTTTGTTTTTATTTTCCTTATCATTTTGTTGAAATGGTTTTTCATTTTGAGACTGAAATTGCTTAGGACCCTTGTTCAATTTAGGACCATTCTTTTTAAGATACTACTGCTTAGGATTCTTTGAATTTGGTTGCTGCTGGGTGGTTAAGGCTTTCTTAAAAGAGTTTCCAAGATTAAGAAGACCAAGATATAAGAGCTTTTCTTATTCTCTTATTAAAGAATCACAAAAGGCATCAAAAGAGGGACTTGTAGTCTTGTCCTTGAGAAATAAAGGCTTCTCTAGTAGAATGGAAGGTGGAAACAAACACAGAGTAGGCTGGTCCCAACTTAGTAAGAATGGAATAGATAAGGCTACCATCTTCTTTCTTAACCTTAACACCTTCCAAGAGAAGTCTAAGGGTCTTGAACTTAGAAAAAAAATCTTTAATGGGAGAAAAATTATTGGGGTCCAATGTAAGCAACTCATTTTCGAGTTGATGGACTCTAATTTCATTTTTAATTCCAAAAACTTTAGTTAGTTGTTTCTGCTTCATTAGGAGTATCAAGTTCTACGATATGGAATCTAAGGTCTGGAGAAATAGACATCCCTATCAACCCACATTCTTGATCTTGCCTATTTTCCCATTTGACCACCTTATCTTCATCTTGAGGTTTGGTTTCTTGGCTTGAGGCTATTCTGTAAAGACCTTTACTTCTAAGTAAATCCACAATGTAGGACCACCATTGGAAGTAGTTGGTGTTGTCAAGAATAACTTGGTATGAAATTTCCATTTTAATATAAGCTAAAGCTGTAGATGCTAAAACTAAGTGTTTCAATGGAAAGATTTCAAAAAATTAGGCTGATTAAAAAAAACGGCTCTGAAAATGGCTTTCGGATGAAGAAATTATGGTTTTTTGAATAAAAGTTGTTGAAGATGCTGACGAAGTGCGTGAATGTGCGGAAATGAATGATAATGTTATATAAAAAAAAATCTCACCCTCCGCCTCCCTCCCCCTTCCAAACATAAATCTAATTAGCTGACTTTTGAAAGAAATTATGTGGCTCACTTTTATAAATAAGTGCAAGTCAATTTTACAATGGTACTTTATGAGCTACCCACTAAATTGTAACTTAAATAAAAGATAAAGAGACTTTAGAATTATAAATGACTCACTTTTTATAATGGGTGAGAACACTTTTACATAAAGTAACTTTAAAACATAAGCTACATGTGCTTTTTGAAAAAGTAACTCAACAAAAAGAAAGACTTGAACCCAAGACCTCTATTCTCATAAAGTAACTTTGGACCAAGTGAGCTAGTTTAAAAGGTTAGTAAATGTTGGAAAAGAGGAAGGGTTTTATTTTTCCTAGTCACTGAAGCTTTGGGGTGCGTGCTTACTTGAGAAATCTTTTTTTTGCCTACAAAAACAAAAACCACAAAACCCAACACGGACATACCAAAAAAAAACAACAACAAACCTTATGGTTTGAAGTTAGCTTTACCCGGAAACTAAAAATTTTACTCAATGTTTCTGATTTTCTGAGATCACACTAAGGCGCGGCGAAAAAAAACATACGCATGAGAAAATTTCTTCCTTTCTATTTCTCATTTGCCCAAATCGCATAGAGTCGCAGGGCAAAGAGCATACGCAAAAATGAAAGGTATAGATCTGGTAATAAAAAACAGAGAGCTAAATAAACCGAAATAAATAGAGAGATGAATATTTAGAACTGCAAATAAACACTGTATAGCTCTAGATTTTTAAAATGACGTAGCTAGGGCTACCAGAAATATTTTTGTGTGAAATGAAAGGGGTTCCTCACTGGAACAGATGCTCCTAACACAATAGAGCAATTCTCTCGGTCCAAAAGCAGTCAGAAACTGTAGATCTAGGAAATGACAGTCAGATGCAGTTGTACCAGCTTTAGATTTGGATCACCAATGGATGCGACCCTCAAATAGCTCTGATACCATGTAGGAATTTACAGATAAGTTCCTCAGACAAAACACCAAAGGATACTGCTCACAAACAAATCACAAATCAATAAACCAATATTCTTGACGTGGTTAAAACCCTCAAAGAGGGAAACAGTCCACGACCTGAGCCAACATGGCCACTTCAGGAAATTTATTAATAAAAGAATGAAAATTTACATAAGCTTCTCTCATGAACGATTACCCTACAAATGACCTTCCATGCTCTTTAAATAGAGATCACGGACCAATTGGGTGTTAAGCCACAGATCAAGTATCGGTAATACCGAGGAGATAATGAACCGTCGGATCACTTCATGTCTAAAACATATTGTGATCTTCAGATTGTAAGTTACAAAAGTACATAGTAAAGAAACACACTTTACCTAACTCTACACTAGACCAAGTTATACTTAACTACTTCGTATGTGTCGGAATATCCTAACACATTGTATAAATTGATGACTTTTATAATTAGGATAACAATAAGTCATTTTCATATTTTTTGTTGTTATTAGAACCTTAATATGTTTGATGCTTCTAGTGATTTTTTGTTTAATAAGAATTCAATATAAACATCCTTTTATTTTTTATGTTTCCAAGCTCTAGACATTTATATTTGATGATATCTCTGTTCCAACAATGATAGTCATTGCTTCTTTATTGATCATTAATTCCTTGTCAGTAAGTTGCTTCAATGTTTATTGTTGCAACTTATTTTCACTTTTTAATATCTTAATCTACATAGTTAGGTTTTCACTATGATTCTTGAGGTCAGAAATTTCTTCATGTTTAATAGCAAAAAAAAATTAAAAAAAATATGCATCATTTGTACTAAATTTGGATTATCTTGAAGGATCACCCTTTAGACATCTTAAAGATATTTTGATGAGGGAACTTTTGAGCATGAATTCTTGTAAGTATCACAAGATTATCATCTTCTTCATTTAACAAAAAGTCAAAAATCTTCTTCATGTGTAAGATGAAAGTATCCAATGTTTTCATTTATATTGAACTTAGAATTATTTCAACTTTGTTAATTGTAATTACCGATTGCTAATCGTAAGTCTTTAATTTTGTATTAATTCTCAAAGTGTTTATCTTTTCAATTATACTTGATTTTGGAACTAATAATTGATTTGTTAAGTTGAAATTAACACAAATTTTTTCTTTCTATAAATAGCAATGCTAATATCCTTTCCTTGAATAATCCCCTTAACTTTTAATAAAGCCATGGTGCAATTTATAAATATTTATAAAATCAACCCCCCCCCACCCCCCACCCCCCCCACCCCGTTTTCACTAATAAACTTCATTTAGTTTTTGTCAAAACTTCCTTCCATGAATGCCAAGATTATGAAACTTAAGTATTATTTGTAATAAGTGGGTGCATGAAGTGCACGGGATCCACTTCAATGTGGTATTGGATAGTGAAACTCTAAAATATATCTTTAAAAATGACTCTTTCTATCAATTTTTTTTT
Organism: Pinus taeda; assembly: GCA_000404065.3. Taxonomy (NCBI): domain Eukaryota; kingdom Viridiplantae; phylum Streptophyta; class Pinopsida; order Pinales; family Pinaceae; genus Pinus; species Pinus taeda. Next base: position 58,214 of record APFE031347667.1, read on the forward strand.
ACTTTTGAAAAAACTTTGGTAATTTTGATAAACCTATATTTTTCAATAAATTATTAAACAATATGTTTGAGCATTCTAAGCTTATAGTTGATACTGATATACTTTTGACTCAAGAATATTTTTTGGTGTTCTAGTATATTTGCACTTTTTATGTAATCTAGTCTCTATCACATTTAGTTTATATTGCATATTTGTAAAAGTTGTTACTTTTATGCCCATAACAATGAGTGGTATCTTTTGGTGGCAATATCTTATATCACAAATTTTTATGAATTAATGCACTTTACATTATATTGGTGCTTAATTGTTTATCATTACATTACACCTAATAGCTCATAAACCTTCCGCAATTGAATTAGCTACAATTCGGTTATGGATTTTAGGTAGCTTTATTGAAATGATGGGTCAATCTTCTTGATTTCATGATTAATTTGTGATGCATTGAGGTTAGTTCAATGTTATTTTATTTGGAACAGATGTGACCCAATTCTAATGTGACAACTTGTTATTGGTGGTTATTGTAGTGCTTTATTGGTTGCTACAAATCATTTCTTGCTATGGGTATTGGATACCACTGTAGATTAATATTATATTGGTTGCTTTACTAAAAAATATGCTATGTGTTAGCACTCTGTAATACCTCCAGGATGAAGAGAGGAACCCAAAGGTAACTGCAAACCACTTTGAAATTGGAATCTAGCCCTTCCAGTGTCAGAGAGGGCTCTCTTTGTCTGAATCTTCAGTCACCTAGATGATTGATTGCCTTAGGTTTTTAGGTTAGGTGTTAAGATCAGAGGGGGACAATATTTAACAATTTGCTGGTAGGGAAGAGGGAAAATCCATTGGGCATATGGTCATATAGAGTTGATTGATTCTATACTGAGAGGATGAAGAGATGAGGGTTCTTTCGACGGGGACAAGGTAGGCAATCCTTTTGGTGTTTTCAATTAAATTCGTTGTAGAAGGGTGAGCAGAGGAATGGTGGAAAAATGACATATAAAGCATCTAACTGAAGGATGAATTCTAAATGTCTCTAAAGAATTAAAACATCAATTGTTTATTAAGCTATAATAGAGCACTTTACAGTGAGTTCCGAGATAAGTCCTTGATTAACCAAACATGAAGACATACATTCAAGCATGATAATAACAAGAGAGAAAACTTACAACACGAGAAAGGACATCACCATTAGAAACTGACACATGAATCCCTGTAAAATCAAACCTTAGTGTTCTTCATTCACTGAAAAAAATATCAGAAAAAGTACAATGCACAATGTTTTTTCTTCTAACCCTGACCAACATTTCTTAATAAAAAATACATAATATATACATCAAAAACAAGTTGTTCCTTCCTCTAGGAACCAAATTCCTCAAAAAGACTTTTGTTTCTCCCAACTGTAGCGAATATAGAACTGCTCTCTAAAAACTAGGAAATTATTTTGACCAAATATTTCTCAAACAAATTACATTGAATGCAATGCCTAAAACAAGTTGTGAAGCTCCTAGACACCTCAGAGCATTAACCATGACCATAAAAATCAATTACATGAAATTTGGACACAAATTTTACAATCAAAGGGTTGACTGTGTGGAATGTGAAAATTCTATCGCTGCAACATCTGATTTACTTTTCCTACTTATTCTTTAATAAGTTATTTATGAAATTCCTTCAATAAACATTAAAATAAATTATGTTGCAGATATCACACCATAATACAGAGGCAAACACATAGATATTTTGGACAACAGTGCCCGAAAAAACCCAATGTGGGAAAACTGGTGCAGCAAGGGAGGATTTTATTATTCAGCAATTCTTCAGTACAACAGGGTGCCAAACTGTCTTACCCACATAGAGAAAAATTCTCCAGTAGTCCTCCCATCCCCAGCGTCAGCTTGGATGACCTCTGCATGGCTCCAAGACACTCTGTGTCAGCCCCTGCTTGACCGTGTCAGCCCTAGGCCTCTCTGCATCACCCACGCAGGCCCTCTAGTGATTGCACAGTCTCTTGTTGCCTCTGCGTCTACCTGAAATGCTCTGCGGCTGCCTCTCCTGCCTCAGCGCTGGTCTCCAGTGCCTATTCTCGTATCTCTATTCCGTACTTGCTGCCTCTTGACTACTCGCCAGACCACTAGTTCAAATTTCTCAGTTAACCCCGCTCCAAAAATTGAACTGACTGGTCTCCCTCAGTGTATTCTCCAAGTGACCCTCAAGCCTCCTCTTATACTTTTCTCGTTGACAAATCAACGTCCGAGATTAAGTCCCTAATAAACGGCTAAAATTAATTCTAGTTTGATCCATGACTTTTGGACCCTTCTAACATAGTTTTATATTAATTCACATTAAGATTTTATTTTCCCTAGGTTTAGACTTAGGTACACCATTAAAAATATTAATTATTTTAATATCTCCCAAACTGTTTAGAATCTCCCCAAACCATTTCTGGGTATTGGAGATCTCATGTGTTTTAGCCTCTCCACTAACTTTCGTGGCTAGAGTACATCCATTGCTACCCCAAATCAACACTCCCTCTTAGCGAGGACTTTCCTCTAGTAATACTCCTCACTGAGTATCACCTTGATCATCTGGCATCGGTCCATGTGCTTATGCTAAGCCTCCCTGCCCAACATCCTTTGCATTGCTGCATCATGTACTGTTGCCCATGGCTCTTCTACTACCACTGTTGCATCCGTACGACAACTCCCTCTGCATCCATGCTATTGCTGGTCCTTTTTGCCAACACTACATCCGCACTGCAACTCCCTCTGCGTCTATGTTGTTATCACTCCCATTTCTTCTACTGAAACAGGTTCTTTACGATCCCCATCATTTCCCTGAAGTACTCAAACTATGTCCTTCCAAGGGCCTTGGTGAGGACGTCCGCCGCATGTTCTCCTATAGCATTGTAGCTCAATTGTACAGCTGCTCGTTGGACACAGTCCTTGACAAAGTGGCACTGGATATCAATATGCTTCAACCTATCATGAAACACTGGATTCTCATAAAGCTTGATGCAACTCTGATTATCGCACATGATCTTGGTCACCTCCATATTCCTTCTCAATAGGTTCATAAGTAGTTTTCTAAGCCATATGGCCTCACATGATGCTATGCTCGCCGCCATATATTCTGCTTCAGATGAGCTCAAAGCCACAGACTTATGTTTCCTACTGCACCAGGAGGTCATTCTTGATCCAATGTTGAAACAATACCTAGAGGTACTTTTCCGATCCACTGAACTTCTTGCCCAATCTGCATCAGTAAATCCACTCAAACTGATATCCTTACCTTTGGTGTACAAGAGTCCATAATCGATTATTCCCTATAAATACCTAAGAACGTGTTTGGCTACTGCCCAGTGTGCCCTCTTTGGTTCAACCATGCATTGACTGAGGGTGTTGGCAGCGCAGCGAATGTTTGGCCTTGTGTTGACTAGATACATTGGGGACCCTATGAGTTGCTTGTATGGGGTGGGATCAACATCCTTGTCTTCTGATGCATCAATATTCTTCCAATTGGTGATCATTGGAGTAGCCATGGGTCTACAATCCTCCATCCTAAATATTTTCAAGATTTTTGTAGCATACCTCCCTTGCCCAAGGAAGATTTCTCCCTTTTGCTGCTAAACTTCCAACCCTAGGAAGTCATGCATTCGTCCCAAATCCTTCATATCGAATTCTGTGATTAGATTCTTCTTGCAATCCCCAATGAGCCTGGATGATCCTGTTAGAAAGAGATCATCCACATACAATACTAAGATTAGTGGCTCGTTCTCTACAACCAGATAGTAGAGATTCAGATCCGTGTCACTCTTGACAAATCCCATCTTCTGCAAGTAGCCATCTATTCGACCATACCATGCTCTAGGTGTCTGTTTCAGCCCATACAAGGCTTTCTTCAATCTGCATACATGAGACTTCTTCGCATGTGTCTCAAAGCCCTCTAGTTGTTCAATGTATACCTCTTCTTCTATTACCCTGTTCAGAAAAGCAATTTTGACACCCATCTGATGAATCTCCCATCCCATTAGAGCTGCAAGAGATATCACGGTGCTAATAGACATATACCCGGCTACAGGGGCAAAGGTCTCCTCGTAGTCAATTCCTTCCTTTTGAGCATACCCCTTAGCCACAAACCTAACCTTGTATTTCTTAACACTGTCATCTACAACATATTTGATCTTGTAGATCCATCTCGAACCTACCACTGATCTATCTTGAGGCCTTGGCACTACCTCCCAGACATCGTTCACCATTATGGAGTTGTACTCCTCTAACATCACATCTAGCTAAACCTTATGTTGAGTTTCCTCCTTGAAACTGGCAAGCTCCCCATCCCAAGCTACTAATTCCTGATATCTATCTGACTGTTTTCACTCCTTCTTATTGTTTCTTGGCACACCGATGAAGTCCTCTGCATCTCGCAGAATCTGACGAAGTTCCCTGCTAGTTCTTCCTCTGCCAACAAGTGCTTCTGTTATCTCTTGCTCTTCATCCTGAGAATCTTCCTGACCCAAGGAAGAATTTTTTACTTCTGTTGGTTGAAGAGGCTTAACCAGCAACACCTCTTTTGACTACTCCTCGGAAGGCATTTCACGAGATTTTCTGAAAGCCCTCTCCTCCATGAACTTTACATCTTGTCAAACTACTACCTTCCTACTCCCTAGAAGGTATATTTTGTATGCCTTAGCGTTCTCACTATATCCCATCAGATATCCCTTTTCCACAGTTTGATCCAACTTCTTCCTCTTTTCCTCTAGTATGCGGCAATATGCTAAACTCCCAAATATCCTGAAATGATTGACTTCAAGTGTCTTCCTTGTGAAAACTTTCTCTGGAGTAATCTTGCCCAATGCCCAATGAGGAGTCCTTTTATGAACATAGACTGTTGTGTTGCATGCTTCTTCCCATAGGAATTTTGGCATATCCTAATCATACATCATGGCCCTAGTTGCTTCTACAATAGTCTTGTTCTTTCTTTCTGCTACTCCATTCTGCTCCAGATTGTAGGGAGTTGTCCACTCTCTTCTGATGCCTTCCTTAGCGCAAAATCAGTGAAGTCCTTATCGACATACTCTTCACCATTATCTGAGTGCAAAACTTTTGTTTTCTTCCCAGTCAAGTTCTCCACCAGAGCCTTGAACTCTTTGAATCGACAAAAAACCTCGTCCTTGGTTTTCAGAAAATAAATCCAAGTTTTCCTCGAGTGGTCATCAGTGAAGGTAAGGAAATAATCGGCACCATTGAGAGCTTTGGCGGACATAGTTCCTCATATATCTTAGTGTATCAATCCTAGTACACTCTTGGCCCTGTGTTTGCTCCTATAAAATGCTGCCTCGGCATACTTTCCTAGAGCGCATCCTCTGCATGCATCATCTTGTTCTGTACTCAGATCCAGAACTCCTGTTACAATGCTCCTGAGAATTCTCAGAGCTCCATGGTGCAAATGACCCATTCTTCTGTGGCATAGTTCATTCAAGTCCTTGTCTCCATGACTGACTATTAGTGCCATTGGTGATTCTAGTTGTAATCTATACAACCTATTACTTTTGATCCCAATCTGCACCTTTTTTTTTCCAGTTCAGGTGTTTGACATATACCTTCTCCTTGATGAAGTAGACATCATAGCCCTTGCCTTGAAGTTGTGACACAGAAAGTAAGTTCATCCCCAATCCTGGTACATGCAACACATTTGTAGCACGGAACCGTTCTCCCGACTCTGTTTGAAAAACTATGGTACCCTTCCCTACTGGAGTACACTTTGCCTTGTTCCCCATGGCGATCTAAAAGTTTATATTCTCTTATTGATATTATGAGAAACATTCCATGATTCCCTTCATATGCCACGAGGCTCCACTGTCTATACACCACACTTCTGATGATGTAGAACTAGTCATACAAGCCACTTCTTCTTTCATCCTAGAACCCAACATAAAGAATCAAAGTCTCTTTCTCTTGTGCAATCTTTTGAAAATCTGTGCGAGTCCCCTGATGTTGATGCCTCTACATCTTGGTCTTGACCCATAACTAATTTTCCCTTCCTATCTCTGATTACTTGCTCTGATACCATGTGAAAATTCTATCACTACAACATCTGATTTACTTTTTCTACTTATTCTTCAATAAGTTATTTATGAAATTCCTTCAATAAACATTAAAATAAATAATGCTGCAAATATCACACCGTAATACAGAAACAAACACATGTACAAGAATTGAAACAAATATTTTGGACAACAGTCCCTAGAAAAATCCCAATGTAGGAAAACCGGTGCAGCAAGGGAGGATTTTATTATTCAGCAATTCTTCAATACAACAGGGTGCCAAATTGGCTTACCCACAGAGATAAAAATTCTACAACACTTCTCCCAGTCCTACCATCATCTTGGCTAAGCTCTGTATGGCTCCCAGACACTCTATGTCATCCCCTGCTTGATTGCATTAGCCCTAAGCTTCTCTGCGTGACCCATGCAGGCCCTCTAGTGACTACACAGTCTCCTGCTACCTCTGTGCTTACCTGAAATTCCTTGCGTCTGCCTCAGCACTGGTCTCCAGTGCCTGATCACGTATCTCTATTTTGTACTGGCTACCTCCTGACTGCTCACCAGACCACTAGTTCGAATTTCTCAGCTAACCCCACTCCAGAAATTGAATTGACTGGTCTCCCTCAGTGTATTCTTCAAGTGACCCTAAAGCCTCCTCTTATACTTTTCTCGTTGACAAATCAACGACCAAAATTAAGTCCCTAATCAATAGCTACGATTAATTTTGGCTTGATCCATGAATTTTGGACCCTTTAAAAATATTAATTATTTCAATATCTCCCAAAATGTTTAGAATATGCCTAAACTATTTCTGGGTATTGGATATCTCATGTACTTTAGTCTCTCCACCAATTTTCATGTCTAGATCACATTCGATGCTACCCCAAATCAACATGGAAGTGAAACGTCGGCACTGCGCTACTTCCTACTCCACATAAATGCAACTTAGAAGCACAACGAGTTAATGGTTTGCCTATTTCTTACCAATTTTTGAGCCTCTGAATGAGTCATGCATATAGAAAGTAACTTGGACATCATCAACTTCCCCTTGAGAAACCTCCTTTCATTTTGCAAACCTTCCATCTTTCAAAAACTCCACCTACAGTAAAAACACAACGCCTGTGTGAAAGCGCAACGAAATTTTCCTTCACAATTCTGGCTAGTGCTAAAGTATTTGAATAAAATAAACAACTTGTTGATGATGCTAACAGTCTTGAAAGCCTTTTTCAAGCTCACACTCACAAAAAAGATACCAAAACTTCACATTTCCATCAAACCCCAATGCCTTGTCAATAGTGCAACATTACTATGTGAAGTATTCAATACTCAGACTTTGGTTGCCTTATCCAACAAATTAAGATTTCCTCTGTCCTTCTTGTGTATTTCCTGCAACTGTTTTTTAGTAGACCTTAGTTTCCTCCTCAAGGTGAGGTTTTGTCTACAGATGTTCTTGAGTTGTCTATGCAAAGGCAGAGTTTCGTTCAACATATACTTAGCATTTGACAATGTTGGCCCACACATCTTCAAATGATCTTGTATCTTTTTCCTAGCCCTTTCATCTCGTTTTCTAATCTTAGTAATTTCACTTTGAGAATTTTTCAACTACATGATCATCCTATGCAAAGTATGTTTCCCTTCATCCACTGCAGTCTTCTTCTCTTCTTGCACTGACTCTTCCTTCTGTAGATGCAACTTTCTTGTTGAAGACCTGGTCACAGGAATCCTTGTTGATGAAGTCTCTAATTTTTTAATGTCCTCTGCTACTACCTTCTCTTTACCTTTGGAGTCAGTGACAGATGGAGTTGTCTTTATCACTGGTTTTATTTCACCAATCTTAGGTGTCTTTTCTAAAGCAGTTTTCTTCAATTCCCTATTGTCATGTTGTAGTTGGGTAATAACCAAGTGTGCCTTCTACAATTAGTCTTACAGTTCTAAGATCTCCTTATCCTTATCACCTGGAACAACATCCTCTTGTATGGTATCTAAAACTTAAGTTGGTTGTTCTGGCATTTGTTCCATAGGAAATTTCTTTGCAAGAGCTCTTGTGAGTGGCTTCTTGGGAACTTTCACTACCTTGGGAGAAAAATGAAGCTTTTTACCCTTTTTATTCTCTAATTGATCAATTGAAGCCGATGGCCTTTTTACTGAGCTTTCAACTGGTGATTGTACATCCCTTGCCACAAATGAAGGCGTATCATTTTTACTCCAAGGGCTTGTTAGTAACTCAATTTCCAACTTTGATGAATCTAAGAATGCTTGCCATGATTGATTCTCTTTTTTAGTTCCTCCACCACTAACAATTTAGCCAAAAAGAAATGAAAGAGATTGGGTTCTATCTTACTTTTCTTACCTTGAACCTTATCTACCATCTTTACAAGGCTTCTAAACAAATAGAAAGGCAGATTCAAAGGGATTTTTCCTGTGAAGTGCATCAATAGCCTAAAATGATACTGATAGATCCTCCCAAAGTTGCCTTTACAAGTGAAGTATCTTTGGATGATCTTAAGAAGTTTGTTGTAGGGTTCTAACAATTATTCTCTTGGTACAATAACTCCATACTCCTTACTTTTATACTTTGGTTTTAAGAAATATTTGTAGTTGACTATGTCTAGAGGCATGCCCTTGAACCATTGTTTTCCTTGTAGAGGAATCTTTGTAGCAGTTGAAATGGTGACTTCTGACACTAGAAAACTCAGCTCATCAATCTTAACATCTACCCAAATGAAATTCAAAGAAAATTCTTTGGTGAGTTGCGCACTATATCCCTGGATCTTCTCACAAAATCTGATGCAGACTGCCTGTTCAAATGCAACCCTAATTGATGGATCTGAGTTTATCAAGGCAGGGTATTGAGGCTCAAATCTAACTATTTCTCCTCCTTTGTGTTTCTTTATGTCTGGAGTTGTCATGGCTCGCAACAAAGATAAATTCTAGGGTTTTTTCAATTCAATTTTCAGTGTTTGACAACTAGTGCAACAATAGTGTAATAGCTAAGGAATTAGGGCTTTAAATGAGGATTTCATGGAAAATTTAGAATGAAAATCCCTATATTAACATACTCAGACAACAAAACTCAAATTTGATACCCACATGCAGAAACTACTTGTTTTCACCTATAATGGAAATCCAAATACACAAACGCAGCGAGAAAGTGCAGTGCATGAGGAAAACAATTGTCTTGATGTTTTAGAGCAGCAACACAAGGTTGTTAAAACTCTAAACCAATGATATGGAATTGTAAGACTCCAAGATATAGTGGCAATCAAATTTTGAATATTTGACATAAGAAAAATAGAAAACACAACGACTATGTGAAAGCGCAGTGTATTTTTTCGGGCTCAACAAAGAAAAAGCAACGAGCTAAAAGTTTGAAGTTTACAAGGTTATCTAAGTGTTTTCTTCAACATGTAAGGGAAAATTAGACAACATTCAAGACAAATCATCCAAGAAAATGAGGAATTATAACCTAGAAGAGGCAATAACCCTTTGTCTTGAAGAAACACAGTGATTGTCTCTGAGCGCAACACCTCCCTTGCGGACTTAGTGCAACAAAATTCAAACGATGTCTAGAAAGCTTTTGATGGAACAAAGAATGGACCTCCGGTATTTTAGATGCTAAAACAAGTTTTTAAACTCCCGAGGTGACCAAACTTGACTTTCAAAGACAATCATTGTGATTTGGAGTCTTAATCATGAAAGCATAACAACTAAAATATGTGCAACATGTCTCATAACCATTGTACTAGTGGTGATGTCATGGCACAATTTGATTTGACAACCTAACTGACTATCTTGACCCAACTAATTTGTGCGAATGATGAGAAGACAAGACTCACTATGACCTCACTCATGATCTTGTATGAGACATCGACCCTAGACTTACTTGACTCAATCTTTAGAGAATCCATAACTATATTTACATCATATTTCACACTCTAACATAATTACATCAATAATGAAATCTTTCATTCTTACTAAGACCAATAGCTTGATCTCTAAGAGAACATAGCAAAACCTTTACCGATTATCAAATTAAATTTAAAAGACTTTGACTACTATAATATAGGACACTAACATTATGTAGATGAATATCCTCCGTTGTTGATTTTTAGGGATCTTCTTATATGGTAATTACTTCTAATGACATTCATTTAAAATTTACTTGCATTCACATTAATCATCAAGCAATTACACAAACAATCTTCACCAATATAACAAGAATGACAATAGGATCATAAAGAGACTACCACACAAGAAACAAAAAACATTTTACCATGGGAAAACCCACATGGGGAAAGCCCAACAACCGTTTCCTTAGAGAAATTGATTTTTTCAATAGCAGATACATCTAAGTCAAACCCTAGGTTAAATTGACCATTAACATAATTATGGTAAAACTTGGTCTATTATCCCTTTACTCGAGTCATTCTTCTATCCAGATAATTTGACATCTTTTCTTCTTTCACATAGATTTGGTCATGTAATCAGCATAGAGATTTGGTCTTGTAGCATCACAGACAATCGGTCTTGTGGCATCATAGAGATTCAGTCCTATAACATCACAGAGATTTAGATCTGTAACCATCACAAAAATTTGGTCCTATAGCATCACAGAGATTCAGACCTGTAGCCATGACATAAATTCGGTTTTGTAGCTACTTCAGAAATTTTGGTTCTATTGCCATCATGCCACAAACTTGTCTTACTTAAGCCTCACATCTTAACCTTTCTACTACTTTGTATTCATCTTTTTTTCTTCCTCATAAGATATGAGCTTGCTTTAAATAGAGGATCTGAATTGGTGCTCTTAGAGGAGGTGGAGTGCCTTATATATACTTTTATGCCTGGTCGAATGGGTGTGACCTTTGAGTGGATTGACTTGAATTGTTGAAGAGTCGACTTGATCTTCTAGAGACCGAATTGACTTTCTTTGGGGCCAAAATATTCAAACATCAAAATTCAAATTTTGTCTTTTGCAAAGTGCTTGAGGAACGTGCCTTTAATATTTTTCTTTTGCCACTAGTATGAAGAACATGCTTTACATTATCATTATTAATACATCAAGGGCTAAAAATATAGATTATGAAGATCGCCCATAACTACAAAAATTCAACGCTCCCTCTTAGCTATGGAGGTATTCATGATGACTATCTAGATGTTCTCATGTTAATTAATTTATCTAAGGTTAATAACAAATCATTACCATAATCGGGTCAACAATTGTGACACATGGTAAAACAAGTTACCATAATCTGGTCAACAACTATGACATATGGTGAAACAATAGCATCAATCAATTACCATCCTCTGGTCAAACATCTTTGACACATGGTAAGTCAATGAAATCAATAGGCTACCATAATTATGGTCGGTGCCTCTTACACATCGTGCATTCTCACCATAATTTTGCTTCGTACTCCTAACACATGGAAAATCAACCATAATTCTGGTTGGTGCCACTGACACATGGTGTATCCTCACCATAATTCTGGTTGGTACTCCTGACACATGGCATATCATTAGCATCAATTAGTCACCATAATTTTGGTCTATCTTATACATGGTATATAAACTAGCCTTGGTTCACCATCATTGTGGTCAGTACCTAACACATGGTGAATCCCCAAAGGCCACACTCTTTCCAAGTAATTTTGGGCTTAATGCTAATTATCTTGATGATGGAAGGCCACACATCAGTGTATTTTTGTGCCTCTATGACCATTCTTCCTAATTTTGGTTAATATAATTGACACAGCAAGAATGAATGTCCTTTGTTGGACCATTCTCCCTTATGTTGGTCAATGTACGTGACACAGGAAGAATGATTGTCCTCTGTTTGACTATTCTACCTAATGCTAGTCAACGTACGTGACACAGGAATAATGTTAGTCCATGATGTTACCTCTGCTAGAAAATCAAAAAGGCAGAAAGATTTTCTTATGTTGACAATTACTTGTGATATTCTTATATTCTTATTAGCTTTCTTTATGTTTTTCTTTATCTTCTTCTCATCAAGAAATCATCAAATCAAAAGCATGAAGATCAATGACACTAGAGGTAGGCACTCAGCTAGGGCCAAAACCCATATGAATGGGAAAACCTTATCAAACTCTTCCACTAGCATATTCAAATCAAATAGAGACAATCCAAGACCTTAAGACAGACCAAAAAAATTCCCTCACTCCATCAAGTCATCCTTCCAAAATGATTAACGAAAATTCAATAGTCTCTTCCAGTCAATTAACTTCAACCCAGCTACAACATAGAATTTCAGTGCTAATGCAGATCTGAAATTTTAGGCCTCCTGCAGCAACCCAAAAACTTGCACTTGTGGTAGGAAGGAGAGAAATTCGGCTTCTTCTTGTTTGACAAAATTCTCCTTCTTCTTTACTAGGGTTTTCTCCTTCTCCTTAGTTATTTCTCTCTTCCTTTTCTTCTCCAGCTGTTGCATATCAAACTTGCTTGTCGTGTGTTCCAAATGAGGTCAAGTTGTTGCCTATATACAGTGGTTTCTGGCACCCAATTCGGTTGACTTGTCTTCCTTGAGGCCAGCTTGGTGGAGGAGGCTTATTTGACTAATTTTACATCAAAATAATTCTCTTTCTTGACATATAAAGCCCAAGGAGGGTCCATTATATGATGACAATGACTAAGACTCATGACATAAACCCTAGAAGCCTACAATGGAGGCTTTGACCTAAAATAAAATAATAAAGCGTGAAACCCATGCTAATAAATATTTTTTCTTTCATAATAAAATGTATTTTTATTTCTTTTGATAAATATATTACATCATGACTCAAATACAATTATGAAGACAGACACAGTCCCTCTTAACTAGGGAGGTATTCATAATTACATATATACATAGGTACATGGAAGATCTCAAAATGATATGATCTATGAAGAGTCACAGCACACGCAGTGCTACAGATTAGATACCTGACCATGGTATCTAACCGAGTGAGACTAAGGTGTGTTCCAATATTTAGCCACTCTAAGTACCATGAAGCTTCAACTCTAACACCAACCCAAGGATCTAGGTGTGTATCCAAGGGCGAAGCTCCAAGACCAACGCCACCCTCCCTACTGCAGGATCTAAACATCATCATAGGTCATCCAAATGTCCTCCTAAGCATCTTGTCGCCCCAAGATGCTTCATCTCTCCTTATCAACTAAATTATATATATCCACTAGTCTAAGCATGCTTCAAAATGTTCAACCTTCTTATGGAGAGATCCTACACGATCACAACCCCAATTAGTAATAAACTTTCTATATATATATATAATATATATATATATATATAAGTTTACTCAAACTTCCAGGGATCTCAAATATATTGATGTTGCTTAGGTCATCATCATATTATCTAAACACATCTTTATTGAAATCTTTCTTCTTTAACTTATATAGCAGCACCAAACTTAGCTTTAGCACTTTTTCCAGAACATCCAAGTCTTGTTACAACTTTGCCAACCATGCATATATATATATATATATAAATAATATATATATATATATATATATATATATATATATATATATAATGCTTCAACCATGATCTTTTATTCTTTCTTCAAGGTCTTAATCACATTATGCCCTCCCCCTCAACTAGAGATATATCCACTTTCTTTCATCAATCACCCTCTCAACTTAGGGAGATCAATAGCTTTGGAGAAACTTCAACCTCTTAAAGCTTCATTTCTTTAGGAAAATCTTTCTTTCTTATGGCAACAAGGTCATCTATACAACATTCTTACAACTTCCTTTATCTATCATCATCATCATTATTATAAAATCATCTTCAACATCTTGAAGATTGTACTTGGAAATCTTCAACAAGTACAACCATGTAAAAATATACAAAAACATGAATTTAACTATATAAAAATCATGTCAATATAAAAGAAGCATCAAAACAATCAATTTTTAGACATCAAATACCTAAACCTAGTTAGGTTCATAGTCAACAAGGGTTACATGTTTTACATATTGGATTTCAACAATTTGTTAGAGTTTTGTTACAAACACTAGATTCCATCAATGAGACTTTTAAAGTTTTAGATAAGTAAATCAAGTGGACAATCATGACATCTAGGGAGTCAATATTATGCTCTAGAATTTTATGTCAAACTCTACGAGGATTTTGTCACAAACTCTAGATTTCATTAAAAAAACTAAATCATGAATATCAACAATCAAGATAGCATACTAGTATTTCATATCTAGGGTTCAATTAGTATTTTCTTATATCAATCTCTTACTAAGATTTTATTTTAAACCCTAGATATAAACATTAAACTCCAAAATTAGATATCCAACAAATTTTTGACAAGGCTAGGGTTTCAATTATATGGAAGCGCATACACCTAGAGTTTCATTTCTAGGGTCTTATATTGATTATTACAAGGGTTTTGTCATAAACCCTAATTCACCAAACCCTAATAATATAGGGTTTTATCATATAGCCTATACATCAACAACAAAACCTAAAAAGGTTAGGGTTTGATAACATCAACAAACCCTAAACATCAAGAGAGTAGAATATTATCATAGGTTCTATACTTTATCAACAAACCCTAATTGGACTAGGGTTTCATCATTATTGTTAACATACCCTAAGCACCAAAAAGGTTAGGGTTTTACAGTGAACCCTAAGGTTAATGTTTTATCAAAATGACGATAGATAGTATGATAAGGGTAGATTCAATCTAGCGATTAATCACCCTAACAAGAAAGAATCTTTATGATTCAAAACCCTATACATAAGAGAGTTAGTAATATAAAGAAAATTTCAATGAGAATGATCATACCTTTAGGCTTTTTGTATGAAGAAAAGCTTGTAGTCTAAGACATACCTTGAGTTTTTCTTTAACAAACCTTGTAGGACATCATTTTCTTTGAAGGACTTCCTTTGCAACAGAGCTTCTTTCATGATTCAAGTCTTTCTTCGAATTTTCCTTTATAATCCTTGTGTATTCTTGCAAGATTTCCTATCAAGGAAAATTCAAAGAGAGGATTATGAGTATGTAATACAAACAAATCTTGAAGTGTGGAGGAAATCAAACATGACACAATGAATAATTTACTTATCTTTGAGTAAAATGGTGGAGGCTCCCTCTTTCTTTACGTTGCTTTAATCTTTCTGAGAGATACCTCCAACTTATCAATATAATTCAAAAATCTTCTAACGAGACATATTGAAATCAAAACATAAAAGAAAAAAATTACAAAACTTAAAAATAGTAATCTAGAAGGATATGCAAGGAAAGACTTAATAGTATAAGTCTTTGACTTTGGATTATTTGGTCTTGTTATTCTTAGGTGGAGCTTCTTCAACAACTGTTGCATGTTCCATTTCTTTTTTCTTGTTCTTGTTCCTAGTATTTTCAGGACATTGATTCTTATAATGTCCCATCTTATGACAATGATAACATTCTACATTAGATAGGTCAATCTTCTTCTTTGACCCTTTAAACTTCTTATTTCCTCCCTTTTTCTTGTAGTGAGCATGATATGCATTTGAAGTGTTGTCCTCATCTTCCTCCTTATTACTTGCTAATGAGATGCAGGCTTCTTCTTGACTGCATGCATTCCACATTTATTCAAATGATGGTTTCTCTTTCCAACTGTTAATTCTTGATGCAAAAGAGCTTCGTGATTTTGGTAGACCTAGTAGAGCAGTAATCACAAGTTCTTTATCTAGTATGATTACGTCAATAGCTTGGAGATTATCTCTTATTCGAGAGATTCTCACAAAATATGAAGATACAACGTCATATTTTCTCATCTTTATTATTCTTAGTTCATTCTTGAGACTAGCAATTTGTCTAATGTTCTTGATAGTAAATAGTTTGGAGAGAGCTTCATATTATGCAGTTTTCATTTTGAATATATAGGGGATTAGGTTGTCTTTTACTCCATCTACAATTAGATTCATAGCTAAGATGTTTGTGTCCTTATTTTTTTCCTGTCTTGCATCATTTGTAGGTTCCTTCACTTTTCCTTGAATAAAATCCAATACTTTGTGTTTTGCAAGGATGAGATCCATCCTCTTCTTCCATGCTCTATAAGCGGTGGCCCCTTCTAGCTTATTTTATGTCTTCATTGAAGTTTCCATAGATTTTCTAGATGTAGATTCTTCCCTTTAATAAGCCTTCTACTTATGATATTGTATTGAAACCTTTATTTGATCCTTCTTTCAATAGACCTTAAAGTTTCCTTCTCCTTTCCTCCTTCACCTTAGCTCTGAAACCATGTTAGAAAATCAGCAAGGCATAAATATTTTCTTATGTTCACAATTACTTGTGATATTCTTATATTCTTATTAGCTTTCTTTATGTTTTTATTTATCTTCTTCTCATCAAACAATCATCAAATCAAAGTCATGAAGATGAATGATACCAGAAGTAGGCACTCAGCGAATGTTAAAACCCCTATGAAGGGGAAAACCTTGTCAAACTCTTCCATTAGCAGATTGAAATCAAATCGAGACAATCCAAGGCCTTAGACCAGACCAAAATACTTCCCTCACTCCACCAAGTCAGGCTTCCAAAATGATTAACTAAACTTCAGTAGTCTCTTCTATTCAAATAACTTCAACCCAGCTACAACACATAATTTCAACCCTCTAACTTCTAGAATTTCAGCCCTAATGCAGATTTGAAATTTTAGCCCTCCTTTAGCAACCCACAAACTCACACATGTGGTAGGAAAGAGACAAATTTGGTTTCTTCTTGTTTGAAAAAATTTTCCTTCTTCTTTGCTAGGGTTTTCTATATCTCCTTAGGTATTTTTCTCTTCCTTTTCTTCTCCAGATACTGTTCGAACTTACTTATCGTGTGTTCCAAATGAGGTTGAGTTGTTGCCTATATATAGTGGTTTATGGCTCCCAATTAGGCCAGCTTGGCTTCGTTGAGGCTGACTTGGTGGAGGAGGCCTATTCGACTCATTTCACATAAAAACAATTTTCTTTCTTGACATATAAAGCCCAAGAAGGGTCCATTACATGATGAAAAGACTAAGATTCATGACATAAACCCTAGAAGACTACAATGGAGTCTTTGACCTAAAAATAAAATAATAAAGCATGAAACCCATGCTAATAAATAAATTTTCTTTCATTCTTTTGATAAATATATTAAATCATGACTCAAATACAATTACAAAGACCAACACTTGTTACATTCTTCAACAATCTCTTCAATACTCCTAATGGAATTCTCAATAAGTCCAACCTTGTTCCTAAAGCATATATTCATACTTCACCTAGAGACGGAGGCTTTGCCAACAATATGCTATACTGCAGAGTAATACTAAAGTTATACTACTTCCTTTTGTACCATATCTTGTTACTCAATCTCATTGTGCTTCGACTTGTCAACATGGTCATCACCTGCACTTGATGAAGAAAATCCTACAAGCAGCCTCTAAAGCCAAACTACTTCTCAACTTTCCAATCCAGCTACCATATACTTGACTTCTACAATACTTAGTGTGAGAGATCACACTCGTCCAAGAAATTATAGCATTGCCCAAACTAAAGAACTATCTTGATGAACTCTTTATGTCTTCACCACTCTCTACCCAATATAAATCTGCTTTTGTACTACATTGTTAAATCTCAAATCATAAATGTCTTTAACATGACCAATTGTACCAATTTGAGTAACATGCCTTGGCTCGTAAAACACATAAGCTTCATTTCATTGGATTCATCATCACATCTTCTTTCATATCACCCTGACTGGGTGCTCCCTCTCATGTTGAAGCATATCTAGCTATGGTAATTCAAGTTTCTCCCTCTACCACTATTGTCTTTCATCATATCAACTATCTAGTATGTCAATGATAGTCCATCATCTCGAACTCAGAGGTCAACTCCCTCTTAAGCTAAAAAAGTGCTCTTTGACTGTTCCCTCTATTAATGAGGCAATTATTTTTGGCACAACTGCTCCCTCTGACACATGAGTCATTTTCCTTTCGTCGAAGAAAAATCATATAAGATTAATCTTAATCCATCAATCCAAGTCCAAGCTCAATGTGTCTGGTTGTGATGATACTTTTTCTCATGCACATTCAAAACCTTGAGATGGTTGTATGTGCAATTCTTCTTCTTCATTGAGGAGAACAATCTCTGCATCCACTTGGTGCAATTTCAAAGAAATGAAAATAATTTTAACAAAAGTGTACCTTACAATTGGAGAAAGTATTTTGTCATGATTCTCTCCCTCTTTCTTGGAGAACCTTCTATTCTAAATTTAATTGTGTCATGCAATATCTTGAAGATCCATTTTGGAAGTTACCATCGACTTCCCTTCGGCACAATATACTTCAAATTTGTTGATCTTCCTACCCCCTCCAAGCTTGGATCTCATCTAGTACAATATCTCTCAATACAAGTCCTCTTTTCACAAGCTTTGCTTTGTTCTTCCATTATTTTCATCTACTATTAAAGCCTTGGCAGTCTTCATTATGTACTTTCAATCTTCACTAAGAGACCTGTTATCACTCAGGTTGTCCCTAGGCTCCTATTAGGGATACGGCCAAGGTAACCACAAACCAATCTTCTGATTGCAGGTTCTAGCCCACCTGCAATCGGAGAGGGCTCTCTCCTTTAGATTCAACCTTAGTTGATCTAGATTCAACCTTAGTTGATGATTTTAGGCTAGCTTTCTGAATTTCAAG
>APFE031347667.1:79499-112053 GCA_000404065.3 Pinus taeda
CAACATATCTGCCAACAGGTCCATGACATTCTGGAGAAATCAAATGCCAAGTACAAGCAACGACATGATCAACATCGAGTGCCACACAAGTTTCGGGTGGGCGACAAACTCTGGTTGCAATTGTAGAAGGAATGCCTTACTGGACCCTATCGTAAACTCAAACCGCTCTGATATGATCCTTACACCATTACCAAGGCTATGGGCGAAAATGCATTTGAGCTCCACATTCCCCCATTCCTTGGCCTACACCCATTATTTAATGTGGACCGCCTTTGACCATACTTCCCACCATTGCTCGACACATCAGACATTGCAGAACAACTCACACCTACAGAGTTAAATCCAAATTGCATGGAGCAAGCCACAACTTGTCGGATCATGGGCACGCAGATCAAGAACACTCGCCAACAGAAGATCCAACTGTATCGAGTTGTCAAAGCAGGACAACTCCTTCACCAGGGCAAGTGGTTCACCAGGGACCAAGTTCAGCAAAATTTTCCTCATTTGATGAACTCAACACAATGGGGACCATTGCTTCCTAAGGGGGGAGGAATGATCCAGGTGGATATTGGTGGCCACCCACCAATTCCACTTGAACCCCCACCTTTGTTTCTTTCAGTTTTTCAGTTTCCTTAATTGTAGCATAGTTTACTATTTTTAGCAGTTTTTGGGTCCTAAACTTTCGAAGCCGTTTTGAGGCCGTAAACGACGTTTTTTTGGAAAGCTACCACTAGCGATTTTACTTCTAAAATCGTCTTTTTCGTCATAGTCCTTGAAGAAATCTTTCCAATGGGTTCATGCGTGTCAAATGGAGATAATATGACCAAGTCATAACCCCGGGAAGTTGGTTGTTCAACTCACCCCAACGTGGCCCATAAAATCTTGGTGTTACATCTCCTCTGGTTAGGGTTTTGGTTGTTTAGGGTTTTCTCTTATTGTTCAATAATAAAAAGGCACTTGAGCCTCATTGTAACATAATTCAGAGGCATGTGGCCACCACATCTCTTCTCAGAGATAAGCTACTATCGCTCGAGCTAGTCTTATTTCCATTCTGTTTGTAAGCATATTTCAGTATTTGATATTAATGAAATGAAGTGTTATTTCTACTGCATCTTTGTATTTATGGTTATATATGTAATTTGTTGCATCCTTGTTTAAATCTGGTTCAGACTCAATGGAACTTTTGGGTTGAGAATCAGTCACTGCCTTATCAAGAGGATTGTCATATTGGCACGACCAAATCTGGAGGTTGATATCTTCGAAATTCACCAATTTTGACTATGGGATAGTGAAGGACTTTAAGCTCCCTAGAATGTCAACATTTTGTCTCAATGTAAGCAATCAATGGGTGTTTTTGGAATTATATCCCATTGATCCTAAACCTAACTACAAAAATTGTTTGGCCCTACTACCCAAGTGGGCTTAAACTATGTTAGTTAAGTTATTATTAATGTGGAGTGTTTCAAGTCTTGGCTTGGCGATTGAAACCAAGCTCACATTCATTTTAGGTGTGCGTGTGTGAAAAATGTGTCAAGTGGATGAGTAAATTGAGAATTTTTTATGATGTAATTGTTGCTTAAAATAAAGTGCATAAATTGTAAATGATACTGAAAATAAACAACAAACTCAAGCACACAATTCCCCACCCAAGAAGCCAATCAAGCAGCAAGAAAAGTGATGGAAAACAAACAACTCAAAGACACAAAAATGGCCAAAAGATCTATTGTCTAAAGTACTAAGATCTAAAGACAAAAATATGCTAAAATTGATGCAAGAAACTAGCAAAAAATAGAAAGTAAAGCGCTGGAAAATTGCAGAAAACAAGTTGCAAATGGAAGGATGTTCAAGGGAAGCCTAAAGAGGGAAAACAACACAAGTTTCTAAGGAAAGAAAAGTGTTGTAAAAAATTTCTACAAAGACTACTAAAAGCTAGAAAATGAACTTAAAAACAATGGCTGAAAATGTTGCACACTGGACTTCTCAACTTAACATTTCTCTCTTAAATGATAGAGGTGTACTCTAAACCTTAGGAGGATTTTTCCTTCCTCAAAATGAAAAAAATACTATGTGGATCCAGGCCTAGAGGTGACTAAGAAAAGAACAAAATCCCTTCTCGAGACACAGGCAACACTCTCGGCCAAAAAAAAAAATTAAAAAATAAAAAATAAAAATCTGGAAAAAAATGCAAGGTGCAAGTTCTGACCTAAAAAGTATGCCCGGATGTAGATAAAGGCTTGAAAAGTGTGTTGGGGAGCACAGGGTTTGGGCCAAAAAGTGTGTTATGTTCCTAACTCTTCTACTCAGCAGATCTGCTCTAGATTGTGTCGTCTATTGTGCAGATGGTACTTGTGTTCTGCAAAAAGATGTGAAAACCCAACAAACATTGAAATATTCCGTAAAATAAAAGAAATCTAAAAATAGAAATTAAATTTGAGAGAGAAGAAATCTGGAAAAAACATTGAAAAATGTTGAGACAATAGTCACGAAGGTTCTGAATTGCTACATTTGTGGAGTCGTCATTTATTAGTATGAAAATTATTAGCAAGTGTACCAAAAATGTCTCACTTAAGTCACTGGTGACTAGTGACCCTAACAACAGAATATGGTTGTGTCTATGCTTCAGATCTGCAACAAAATGTTAGAAAATACATGCAGAAAAATATATTATGCAAACAGAAATGTATAATAGAAAAAAGATAAGTGCAACAACCTAATGGATAGTGTAAATGATCAATTTTATTAATAAAGAACAATACACCTGATGAGGAGAGATTATAGACTTGGATCTATAGATCCCCCTCTATGGGATGAGTCCTTCTTGACCTTATGCTTCGGCAATGTTATGCTCTCTCACTGGTGGTATGCAATGGGCAAAAAGAAACTAGGGGTGCTTAAACTCAAGTGGAAGCTCAACTCTCATGAGACGATAATGGGAACAATAAGAATGATCATGGTGAAGAATGGAAAGAAAACTCTTTATTTACAACACAATATTGAGATAAATTGAGAATTTCAAAATAATAAAATATTATTGACTAAATTAAAATCTAGCTATTGTAAATATTCTATTATAATTTTTAGAGAGAAAATAAATTTGAAATAATCAAATATATTTATTTAGAAAATTGTTAAACTAATTAATAAATAAAAATGATTTATTAATTACTTTATGAAAATTAAGTCAAATATGAATTTGAAATTACTATTAAATAATGATTTAACAATTATGAAAAATATGGGATAAATATGGAACAATAAATAAATAATGATTTATTTTATTATCTAACGCAACATATTTGTAAATAAATTATTAAAAAAATATTACATTATTGTTTTTGGATTTTAAATGAGAAATAGTTTAGGAAAATGGTTCAGTAAATTATTTCCTAAGGTTGAAAATGAGTTTTACGCATGGAAAAATTCATCTCAAGATCAACCTAGTAAAAAGGCTAGGTAAACAATTTAGGTGATAACAATTAGATATTAATTTTAAATATAATATAAAATCTAACTAATGTTCAATATGCTTATATTCTCTATAACTAATACTAATATTATGTAAATAGTAAATAGATACTAATTAAACATAAGTAAATTCTATTTTATAGGTCTAACATAAAACTAAATATATTTATATACCTACACAATTTAATTAATATAATCGATTTAAATAATATACTTAATTAACTATATCTTATATTTTCTAGTCACATAACATAACCTATATGATTAATGCTAAATGAAACATAATACAACTTACAATTATAATATAATTCCAAATACTATTAATATAACACTCAATTTAACTAACTCTGTTATATAAAACTATGTATCAATTCATTTATAATAATCTAAATTTATTATAAACTTTACTGATTATAATATCTATATTATTTTATTCTAAATATGTATATGTTAATTTACTAATTACAACAATTCAATCCTTATCTGCCTATTTAATGCATTACCTAAAATAGATATAGCTTCACGCTTAATCTAATTATATACTAATTAAAATTAGTAATTAAATGTTAAAAAAAATTACAAAATGTCTTAAAATGTGAGATTACATATAATACAAATTTATATACATAAATTTTGCATTTCCTTGTGATTGATCTTTAGTAATTTGAATAAGGATTATGAAACAAATCAAGAAGGTTAATTGATATGAAAGCTCTATCAGACCACCAAGAACCAATATGTTTGCCTCTATGAAAGAGGACTTTATAGAAAGTGGAGATGTAAATGCAAGCTAATCTATCTCGATTGGGACAAAATATGAATTCTAGTCTTAATTAAGGCGAGATGCAAAAAGGGATATGGAAGAGGACTTTATGGAAAGTGGAGATGTAAATGCAAGTGAATGTATCTTAATTGGGACGGAATATGAATTCTAGTCTTAATTAAGAGCGAGATGCAAAAAGGGAAAAGGAACAAAGTTGCCTGAAATTTAGAATAGGATAAATGTAATAGGTGAAGGAAATAGTTCCAAGACCAATTCCTTGTTCTAGCAGATACACAAACCAATATCCGATATCATGTCATGGTACAAATGTAATTCTAATAACATGACAAACATTTCTAAATTCAGGAGAAACAAATTCACATTAAGAACCAAATGATCATGTCACAGTACAGATGTAGTTCTAATAGAATGACATACATTTCTAAATTCAGGAGAAATGAATTCACATTAAGAACAAAATAATCATGTCACAGTATAGATGTAGTTCTAATAGCATGACATGTGTAATGAAAGACACTTACTAAATTGTTTGATACCTAGAAGCTAATAAAAAGTTTATTCCTATACAGGATTCAGTTTCAAATCCATTACTACTTAACCATTCAGTTTCAAATTCACTACTAATTAACATTGCAAGATAACTTGACAAGATTCTAAATAAGCATAAATTGTGAACATCCAACAATAGTGCTGGAAATAAACAATTATACCAATAAGCAAGAATGAAACTTGAAACTGAAAATTTTATTAGCAATCAACAGAGCAAACAATAGTACTTCACTGTTGATTACATTAATAAATAATGTCCCATATATAAAAAATTGAACCGAGTTCCTAGAATAGCAGAGAATTACAATAGTGCAATTCTTTTGCTGCATCTAGACTCAATCTCTTGTCAGCAGAAAAAGGCTAAACTCTCATTACAATAGTGCAACCCAAGTCAAGATTTCCTCTACAAACAGGTTGTGCTGCAAAAAATCTTTCTATTCCCTCGTCCGCTGTGGATTTGAATCTCGTTTGCCCGTTTACAAAAACTGGTTTTATAAATTACAAATCGATTTTTTCTCCCCTCTTGCAATGATTTATGTTTTCTTTGTCTGCACCTGATTGGACCATCGGATTGAAACTTCAACAGTTTTGTAGTTCAACACTTATCTGACTATACATGTGAGACCTACCTTGTTGGTCAAGATTTCTTATTTGTAGTTCAACACTTATCTGACTATACATGTGAGACCTACCTTGTTGGTCAAGATTTCATATGCATGGGCTAGATTGGTCAGCCTTCCCTGATGCCAGCGTATCTTGGGAGCTGCGTCAATGATGAATCCTATGTTTGAAATGATTTAGATAGTGTCGAGATTCCCGGACCATGTTATTCAAATCACCATCAATTTAGTTGTTCTACTTTGCTCCATGCATAGCCCAATTGATATTGAGAATCAAAATGATTTTATTGAGCATCGAATCCGGAGAAGTTTGTGCACCCTCCGAGACCTTCATCTCTGTGGTCGAAAATCTCATCATTTCCGCGCCATGATTTGTACGTGCACGTATTCGGTGGAATCATCTCTTGACAGATCAAAACTGATCTGGAACCATTCAAGGACGAATTTGGCCATTCAGGTGCGAAGTTTGAGGTGGATTCATATGAGGAATTTCTATTGGCACCCATTGTTATGCGTTGTCTTTCCAGAATCTGTGACAGCTCTCAATAATCTAGCAATATACGAGGATTATCCCCTGGCATCGACGTTCTTCAAATTGTGCATGGGCCATGAAAAATTGCAAGTAAAAACATTCAAAGTTATTTTTTAAAGTGTGGTTCGCGAATACTTGGTGGCAAATTAACCTAAAGGATCTATCTGCCTGCCAAATAAGCAGGGTTTAGATTCGAACCCGTAATCCAATTAACAAAGTAAACAAGCAGAGTCTAACCTCGAGAAATTTGACCCGATAACTCAACAAACAAAGTACTTAATAACTAGAACTCTACCAACTGAATTAATAGTTGAACTTAATCAGAATTAATTTCATGCCCAGGAATTTCACAATTCATTCAATTGGTAATTGTGGGTTGATCCTAGTAATTTTGTAATTAGGGATTGACAATGCAATTTTAGAAGAGTCGTCTAACGAGGCGGAGGAATTGCCTGGACGGCCAAAAGTGGTTGGTTGGAATCGGGCAAAAAAATTTCAAAAAATTCTTGCAGAAGCAATCTTTTAATCGTGTTTTTATAATGGAAATGGATTCAGCGCCATCAAAAACATCTAGAACACCTAAAATTTTGAGTTTTAACAACTATAACTTGGATTTACAAATATCCTCGCCAAATTTTATCTAAATATAACTGGAATTTCCATAACTTTCTAAAATTTCCATAGCTTTCTGGGCAACTCCTCCTCGTTAGACTACTCGCTAGACTACTCGCTAGTTTTATAGACACCACCTGAGTCACATTTGGTGACCGGGTATATTTAATAAATATAAGTGCATGCATTAAGTGCTTGACAGGTAGATATTGTTTGATCGCATCGTAGTTGACCATGAAACTCACCACACTAACTGGTGATCGATGTGGTCAACGTGGCAAACACTGTTCAAGTGTGAAATACGCGTTATAGATTTGAGAGAACGTGGCACTGTACAGTGTAAGACCCAAACTTGGTCACAAGGAATAGCTAACTCACATGAAGGTATGTGAGTTGGAATGTTTCCGATGGTTCACCGTGATTGTGCCACGTAAGCCTGGATGAGGAATGCCCGGGATCATTAAAAGAAGGACAAGGCTTGAAAAGAACCGGGATAGAAGGACCAGGCTTGAAAAGAACCGGGCTCCAGGCTCCGGCACCCGTGGAGTCAACGAGAAACATAAAGGGATACAGTGACGAGGTCAATCGGTTTGTTACGTTGAATAGGTACACATGTAATTTTTTGTTTTATAATATATGTTTGATATTTATAATGAAAATGTTGTGTAATGTATAATTTCATAAATATACTATGTTTTATGTTTTATTAATATACTAGTATGCATAATTGTTTTTGTTAATATACTAGTATGCATCATTGTTTTTGTTGTTGTTGTGTAATATATATATTATAATATATATATATTATAAAATCATCAATATACCAAAGTATATTATATTATTTTAGTTATATATGAAAAGTTAAAATGTAATTGATTTACAATTATATATATATATGTGTGTGTTTTTGGGGTCCACAAAAGTATATGAGATACATAACTTCGTGCAATGTGAAAGTGATGTGGTAATTGAAGGTGTCACATCACTTTCTTGTAACCATCAAAAAAGTGTTGTCTTAAAAGCAAAAGGTAGCAAAGAGGTGTCAACAATCTAATAAGCAAAGTAACAATCATAACGGCCATAACAAAGCATAAGCAAGAAGGCCAAAAGCCAAGCAATAGTAACCAAAGAAGTCATCAGTCATTAACATGATCGATCCTTGAAAAAGTCTCAAAAGTGAAGCAATAAAGCCTAGAGAAATCGTAAATCATCCAAACACCCATAAAAAAGGGAGTTTTCCAAAAATGTGGTGTAAAAAGATAGCAAACGACCTAATGCAAGGAAGGAGTAACATCAACCAAAATCAACAAAGGGTCCCAACATTTCATCGTATGAGAGAACAAAAGATGATGCAGATTGGATCCTCCTGAGACATTCTAACCTCTTCGCATCCCTTTAAGACCACAGACCACAGTGAAGTGAAATGCATGTATGTATCCCCAAGGAGGCAAAAGCACCTCCTTTATATAGCCTTTTCAAGAGGCTCTTTAAGCCCTATTAGGCCGAGTTAAGCAAGGTTGGTTGACTTGTCTTTTGGAGCCTTCTAGACACTTCTAATTCACAAAATAATATTTGTCTCTTTGATACAAATGCCCAATAGGGTCTTTAACAATGTAACAATGACCTTTGACTCATGACAAACCCTATAAGCATACAATGGATAGTTCAGCCTAATGACCATTGACCCAAGCATGAAACTCATGCTTTATAAATAATTTTATTTTGCAATTTTCTTTCTTCTTTTGATCCATACATAGAGATTACATCATTACATGAATCAAATGAGAATTATGAAGACCGAAACTAGTTACATTATTCAACACTAGATAGACTTGAAAACCATTTTTCCATACAAGAATACCTCCCGATGCTACAAAAAAAATCAACATAAAATCCTCCATTCCCTCCATCCATTCAAATCATTTCTTGCCTTGATATTTCCAATGGCATCATTCATAGAATCCCATTGTTTATGGTATTATAATATTTTCCCGGAGTGCTTTTGATATCAAAGAAATAGAATTCCCCTTAAGCAGTTGATTGGTGGAGTCTATGTCTCCATATGGTGTAATTAACATTTGAAATTACATGAAGTTCAACCTTTTTCCAAGTGCTTGTTTCAATTTAAAAGATGTTTGTAACATAAATAGACAAGCACTTGTTATTACACAAAATAACGAAACAAATTATTACTTATATGTCGCATTTTGGAAGTTCATGGACAAGTGTCTTTAAAATTTTGTCATCATTCCTATGATTTTTCGTATTTTCTTCTATATAGGCAAATAACTCTTCAGAATGTTGACAAAAAATTGTGGTCTACTAAAAAGAAAATTAGCTCCAATTATCCTGATAAGGTATAATCTTCAATTTTATAATGTAGAACCGTTGTAAGTTGTGCCTCTTTATCATAAATAGAATTTGTCTATTCAATAAATATTTCATTCATGGAGAAGAATTGCTAGTTAATAGCTTGCGGTTTCTAGGGTTGATTAACAACCTCCATAGCATAGATGACACACAACATGCCTTCCAACTTCCAACTTCTATAAGCATGTTTCAAGGCATTAGTCCTTTAAATGTCTAATTTCAAGCTCAAGCCCTCTCACAACAATAGAGAATACAATTTTTATATAGTTCATATTTCCTATCTATCGAAGCTTTGTGATGAGTTCTACTATCCGATGAGAATGTTAATGTATTTAGCAGCTTGTCCAAATACCCATGAGACATGTTAAATGCATGGAAGATGTAGTATTTTTGGCTTTGGAAGATGTGTGGATGCTTGCTAACAATTCTTTCCTCCTCAAGGGTACTTCAATTGGGCTTTTGCAAAAATATTGCAACTCAAACAAAAATTGACAATGCAAAGCTGAAAAGCTTGCAAAAAGTTGTCCGGCAATTTGACATTTTGTTATATCTCCATTTAGAATGCTTGCAATCTTGATCAATGTTAAGATTGGATGGAATTTTGATTTGCAAATGGAAGGTCAATCTAAAACATGCACTGTGAAGGCAACTATATTAATAGTTGAGAAATTTATGAACTTCACTATTTCTATAACTTAAAGAAAGCTTGGTTTATATTACATGAGAAGTGCTCAGGGTCATTGAATAGAAAATGGTGTCTTTCAGGCACGTAATTTATCTTATAGGAAACTTAGTGGAAGGGGTGGGTTTTATCTTCAAACATTTAACATCTCCATTATATTCTCCTCTCTTCAACTCCAAATCAAAGTCATTCATTTATTGAGTTCGTGGGAAATAAATCAAAGTCAAAAATGTTGATTTTGGGTATGATAGGAAGCACTTACCTATAAAAACACTGCAACATGCATCTCAAAATGAACAGAGTTTTAAAATGTGTCAAAATGAGAGGAAAAACTCTCATGTTTAAAAATATCTTACAATCCTTATTTAAGTTAAAAAATTAAGGAATGTAATAATCTTTTTTGGAAAACAATACTTTTATAACTAATAAAACAAGTAAAATGGAAACTTCGTTCTTGCGAATCTCCATTTCTTATAAAAGAATAAGTTTGCGGACGATGGAGAGGCAGGAACACATGCCTTGTTCAACAACAGAAATGGTATCAGCAATTTATTGAATAATTTTTTTTTACGAGTTTAAAGTTTTTCAAGGCATGG
Source organism: Pinus taeda (assembly GCA_000404065.3). Taxonomy (NCBI): domain Eukaryota; kingdom Viridiplantae; phylum Streptophyta; class Pinopsida; order Pinales; family Pinaceae; genus Pinus; species Pinus taeda. Next base: position 89,710 of record APFE031347667.1, read on the forward strand.
AATTTAAAAAATCCTTTAAAAAAAGATATAAAATTATTATAAGGAATATTAAGGCCCTTGAAACAAAAATGGAAATGAATTCAGTGCCAAAAAGCTTTTAGTTCCTCTAAACAAGGCACCCAGAGGTAATTTATCAGTTCAATCATTTTGAAGGATGTTTTATAGTATAAAGGCACTTTAGTTCAATACTCCAAGCTTAACCAGCCATATGTTTTGAATCTGAATGCCTCTGAACTTGAATTGCATTCATATCCTTCTATGACAAATCTCTGTAATAGTGATTGTATTAATGTAGATCAAAATCCTCAAAAAACAGGTATATCATAGTGATATAGTATGCTTGTCTTTGAGAAAGCATCACAAAGACAACCACCACAAATTACTCATTCCTAAGCATAAAGCACTCTGGCGACGATCCGAAATGGATCATTGACAAAGAAATGGCTTCTTCTATATGTTCAGGTTAGTGCTTAAGATGCTGGTGAATGACTGCAACCCTTTGATAAGCCTCTCCTTCGTAAGTATAGTCAAAGCCCTTTATCAATGCCCAGGGAGGTTCTGGTGTACACGAAGATAAGGAGCAAAGTAACACAGAGCTTATCTCCACACATATCAAAGAAAGAGACTAACAGCATAAAGTGCACACAGAGCTTCAAGTCACGCGGAACAAGAGGTATTCAGAGCTTTGAACAAGGCTATGGGACAAAGTATTGTGCCCGTGCTTTACATAACAGAAATGAGTAGATGCAAAACCTTCGACCGTGCAGAAGAAGGGAGAGAAAAAGAAGAGTTTACGTCCACACTCCACAATGAAAAGCAAGGGGAGAAAGCCTAAAGCCAAAGGCCACATAGCTATGTGGTAGGAGAAGCTTACAGCAGAAGCCACCACCGAGAGGTCACCATGTGGCCTATCAAAAAAGCTTAAAAGGCCATCTCTTGCTTAGAAAAGAAAGGTGACATCCCTGGTTTGTTACTCGAGTGGTTGGAAGCATGGTTCGTTACCCCATCCATCCAGTTTCAATTCCACGGGAGATGTTTGGCCCATTGTGATAAAGCTCGAAGAGTAGGTGACCCTCGGGATAGATCCCACACCGGTGGGGTCAGGAAGTCTTGGCTCTTGCTAAGCCGTAAGTTATTGGTATATCTGGCTTTCAGGCTGTTGCATATTGTTTGGTGTTATAGTGACAGCTGGAAGGTTTGACCCTGGGCCTTGCCCAGGTTACTCCAACAAGATAGCGATTTACCATGATAAAGAAAAAAAAGGATGGTGACACCTTCACATTCTGCGCTCTGCACCACAGAGAAAACCTGCATAAACCCAACGACCATGTGGCCATTCAATGGTCAATCAGAGGTTGCCACATGGCAAGTCAAGCAAAGCCCTGCAAGACCATTTAGTGCAGCAGAAAGAGCGAGACGTCCAAGAGGAATCCACAACAGTTCTAAGTCTCTTGGCCTTCAAGGGAGGGAGGAAAACCAACAGACGGAGGTAAGAAAGAGGCCATAGGACGATGAACAAATGGGGGGCTTGTAGAGTTGGCATGAGTAGCTGAAAAGCTTTGGGGCTTGACGTTGTAGCAGCGGAGAGACTATGGACACAGAAAGAAATATGTTTGGGGGCTTGACGTTGTAGCAGCGGCGAGACTATGGACACAGGAAGAAATATGTTCCTAGACCATGTGGATGAACAGAATTTTTAGCATGCCTACAGGAAATAGAGTACCTCTGAGATAGAAAAAATTTCAAAAATAAGGTGATCTGCAAGGCACAGCCAAGGAGAAAGAATACACAATCTCTGTAGTGTATAGCTTTTTTTGTAATAATTCCTGATAATAAAAAGAGCGAAACAAAAATCCCCCGGGGGCAGCTCAATTGGCGATGGCTGTGAAAATGAAGTGTTATGTACCAGGGGGTTCGAGGTTCAAATCCCTCTAATTTACACGTCTGCGGAAGGGGAATACATAGGCACTTAGAGGTTATAGTGGTAGTGGTCAGAATCAACCCAATGTCACACAAGTACAAAACCAGCCCAATTGCCAGTGCTTCTAGTCACAAAAAAAAGAGTAGTCAAACAAAGGCGACTTCTTGCTAGTTTTCCCGAAATGGGTTTTTCAGTAACATGTGTGTTGCTGCTATGTATGTTTGTTTTCTTCAGCACTGTTTTCTTCATTTAATATGCAAGAAAATTTAATATAGAGAGAAATGGCACGCTTAGAAAAACAATTTGATTTCCATAAAATTGATTAGGGTCCGTACTAGTGAATGGACTCAGCCTTATGCATCTGGTGATGCAGGAATCATGCCATAGAATTGGGTGATAAACCTGAATCAGGCAATATCGCTAATATCAAAGATGAAATAGTTAACATTCAGGCAAAACTTCATAGTAACACTGCCTGCAAGAATATCACAGCAAGAAAGAGATTCTCTTTCAAATCGTAACACAATCTATTGTTGATATTTCCCATTGCATGATATATCAAAAGCAAAGTCAGCAGACGACCACAAAAATGGATTTCTAGAAAGAATGTATGTTGTCTTCCCCCATTGATTCTTCGAGCTCTATTATCTTCTCAACAAGTCAGTGGATGACCAGACAAATGACTTTCTGAAACGATCGTATGTTATCTTTGCCCATTTATTCTTCAAGCTCTATTATCTTCACAACTGATGAGTCACCAACTTTTTGAAATACAACTATACGATCATGAGGCTTAATTATGCCTGCTGCTTTTCCATGATCCAACGCTATCTTCAATATAGACTCATTTGTAGCACTTGTAGTCTCAGCCTGCAGAATGTAGGTGATCATTAGAGGGATGAGCATTGCTAGGTTATTGATCTTGTTTACTATGAGGTGAATATGAAATGCAATGCCCTAATGACAAGAATACCATATTCCAATCAGAATCGAACATTTTGCTTAGAGACATGAAAGCACGTAAAAATCCATTCAATTATTTCACATATGTAGCCGATACATGAGATAAATTGTGGACGAAAAACACCATGTCAATTCAAATTATTAAAGGATTATGCTAACTAGAATTAGTGGTCCCAAGTATTACTGCAAGAGATTTAAAATTAGCATATAGTTGTATCATTTTCTTAATATGCGACTGCATTATAAGTGGGTACAACTTATGATAAAGTTATATATATATATATATATATATATGAATGATAAAGTGAAGGTGAGAAACAGATCTTCAATAAGGGAGCACCGAATCATTAACATGCATCGACGCAAAGTCTCGATAAAGCCAAAAGATATTCAGGTTATACAACGTAATACAAGTGATGGAGCAGGACACGTGAGGATGGAGAAATCAAATTTTTAAGCACAACCAACTTGTCAACACTTCTTACAACACATTTGACAACACTTAACTGACCAGGATGCATAATTTCACTTTATAAATTCTTTGACTTTCGAAAGGCAATAAAACAAAACTACTGACTTGAAGAAAGAAACTTACCGCGTGTTTAGGGTCTGCTAACATAGGAAAAATTCCTCTAACAGCAAGACACTGCCTTGCCTGCAATGATTTCAGTTTTCCATTAAAAATTTTGAACACGGATATTTTCATAAGCAAAAGCAACAGATAAATACATAGAAAATTGAACATTAATTCCCCATTTGCTTTGACTTCGATATTTATTCAATTTGCAAGGATTGCATCCAACATGATATATAACATACATGAAGACAACATATTCAAATACACCCACACATAAACATCTCATAAATTTCAATACTGAGAATAAAGCATAAAAATGTTAAACAAAAGACAGAAAATCACACAAGGCCAATCTATACGCCACCATAAAACACAGCACTCCACCCAGGAAAGAATATAATCCAAGTCCAATAAAATCAACCAATGGTAATAAAAATACTCTTTCACCTACCATTTAAAACTCCTTCAAAAAACATCAACAAATATCTAACAAATTCTTCTTAAACATGATAGAATGCCTTGTGATTATTAATGAAATCAAAATTCCCTTTAGTACTTTCATTTTTCTTCATAACTTTGACCAATGCCCCCTTGTTTTGGGAATCTATGATGAAAGGAAACAAAATATGTCAATATATGATTAATTTGTGGAGGTTACTAGGTCATCAGGACCACTACAGGCATTGACTATTGCATACCTCACCCAATCTTAATGGCATGATTTTCTGAACAAATAAAGAAAATTAAGAAATATACGTCATGTAGGCAAAGCTTAGGCAAGAAGGTCCAGTATATCTGCATTGGTTCCCATCTCAAGAGAATCTACATCCTTCCTGACAATTCTGGCTGAAATATAGATAGCCAACTCTGATCTAATAGTTGCGATTACACCCAAACAAAAGGACTTAATATTCCTGTTAAAAGTTACATGATATTTTATTTTCGGTAAAGAGGAGATTCTTGTCAATCTTAAGGCATCCCAAATGCTTCTGCTTGCCATTTTGGTCATCCATCTGTCCCTAGTTATGAGTATTTTATAACTAACATAGATTCATCTTAACCACAGATCTATTGTTATGCAACCAGCTCACAAAATAGAAGAAAGAGATAGATCATCGACTTCAAAACTAGTCTCTTCAAGGGGGAAACTTCCTTTACATTACACAAATGAACAATTCTTCAATGATACAAATGACAAGACCCCCTTTCTATATATAGAAGTCTAAAGGGTCACAATATAAGAAGAGTCGACATAACAATAATAATGTAAGGGCACAACAATAACAATAGTGTGCTTCTATGAGGCATAACAATAACAGTGTGGGGACAACATGCGCACAACAATAACAATAAGGGGCTACAATGACAATAATAATAAGGGAATACACTAGTATTATAGGGTCCTAACATGCCCCTCTCCTTCAAAAAAGTGTTGTCCTCAACGCTTCAGTAGTTTTGGATGCTTCAGTATAAAATTCTCATCCCCCCATGTGGAATCTTCAACGAGTAAGTTCTTCCACTTGATGAGATACTCTGAAATTGATCAATTTCGTAGCTGTCGAGTTCTTGTTTCTGTCACTAATTCAGGTTCCAATATGATTTTTCCTTCGTCGTCAAGTTCTGGTAATATTGTTTGAACTGGGAGTTTGTCACCTATAACCGTCTTTAAGCATGAAACATGGAAAACTGGGTGCACTCGGGAAGATGCAGGAAGTTCCAATTTGTATGCCATAGTACCAATCTTTTGCAACACCTTGTACCAACCATAATACTTTGGAAATAATTTATTATCCTTCTTAGCTTGCTTGAGGGACATTTGTTTGTATGGTTGTAGTCGAAGAAATACCTAGTCACCTACATCAAAACTTCTTCCATTGCGATGTTGATTTGCCTATTGTTTCATTCTATTATGCACCAAAGTGAGGTTATCCTTTAAGAGTTGTAGAATTTTTTGTTGATGCTCGATGTGATCTTCCACTGCTTGAACCTTAAAATTTTCTCTTAAATATGATGTGATGGACAGTGGACGATATCCAGAAAGTGCCATAAATGGGGTCATTTTTTCTTCAGTATGGAACGAAGTGTTATACCACCATTCAGCCAGAGGTGACTATTTGACCCATTGTATTTGTTTATCAGATAAAAAGCAACGAAGCATCCTTCCAAACATTTGTTCAATATCTCAGTTTGCCCACCAAATTGAGGATGATAAGATAAGCTATGAGCTAATTGAGTACCCAGACAAGAAAATAATTTTGTCCAAAAATTTCCAGTGAAAATAAGATCTTTGTCGCTTACAATAATCTTTGGGTTTCCATGTAGCTTTTGAATTGTTTCCATAAATGCAGTAGCAACTGTAAAGGCTTTAAATGGATGAGATAATGCATAAAAGTGTGCATACTTGGTAAGTCTATCAACTACCACCATGATGACACTCTTTCCTTCGGACTTGGGTAAACCTGTGATAAAATCCATTGAAACCTCCTCCCAACATTGACTTGGAATGGATAAAGGTTGTAATAGACCTAGGGTCTTAATTGTCTCAACTTTATTTTGTTGGCAAATCAAACATTCTGCCACAAACTTTTGAATGTCAGATTTTTAAGGCCATCGCAAAAAAAAAAATCCTTCATAACCCTGTGGTAAGTTTTTTAAAATCCTGAATGCCCTCCTAAAGGAGAGGTGTGCAATTCCAGAAGAATCTTTTGTTTGAGTTGGGAATTCATACAGAGGTATAAGCGATCTTTGTACCATAACGAATCATTTTTCCAGCTAAATATATCATATGTACTAGGATCTTGCTGCAACTTTTGAATGAGTGCACACGCTTCTTCGTCATTCTTCCATTCATCCCTTGCTTCGTTTATCTAATCTAGTTGGATAATAGAAATGGCACAAAGCAATGCTTCCACATCCTCTCTTGAGAGTGCATCTGCAACAACATTTTTTTCCCCTTTTTCGTAGATGATTTCAAAGTCATAACCCAACATCTTTGTGACCCATTTTTGCTTCTCTTCTGAAGATAATCTTTGTTCTAAAAAGTATTTAAGACTATCATGATTTGTTTTTACCTTGAAGTGTCTTCCCATTAGGTAAGGTCACCATTTCTTAAGTGCATATAGTATTGCCAACATTTCCTTCTCATAAATAACTTTGTGTAAATACTTTCCTTTGATTGGATAACTTTAGAAAGCAATGGGTCTTTCTTGCATTAAAACAACACCAATTCCATTTCCTGAGGCATCACATTCCACAATAAAGGTTTTTGTGAAGTTTGGCGTAGCTAAGCTAAGACCGGTGCTTGGCACATTGCCTCTTTAAGATGTTCAAAGGCCTTCGTTGCTTCTAGAGTCCAAGAAGATGCATCTTTCTTCAGTAATGTTGTTAGAGGTGTTGCTATTCTCCCATAATTCTTAACAAAATTGCGATAATACCCTGTCAACCCAAAAAATCCTCGCAAATGCTTTATGGATGTGGGGATTTTTCATTCCTTAATGGTTTTAATTTTGCTAGGGTCTACCTTAACACCTTCATGAGATACAATATGACCCAAATATTCTACCTCTTGTAGTCCAAAGAAATATTTTAAGGATTTAGCATATAATTGTTTCTCCTCCAATAGTTTGAGCACTATGTCAACATGTTGAACATGATCATTCCAAGACTTCTTGTAGACTAGTATGTCATCAAAAAATACTAACACAAATTTTCTAAGGATGGGTTTGAAAATGGAATTCATCAAACCTTGAAAGAAGGTGCATTGGTAAGGCCAAAACGCATGACCAAAAATCCATAATGACCCTCGTGAGTTCTAAATGTTGTTTTTGGAATGTCTTCAGTGTTCATTCTCATTTGATGATATCCTGAATGAAAGTCCAACTTGGTGAAGTAAATTGCTTCATGCAATTCATCCAATAATTCATCAATGACAGGAATGGGAAATTTATCTTTAATAGTCAGCTTGTTGAGCTCCCAATAATCCGAACACATGTGCCATGATCCGTCATTCTTGTGCACCAATACTACTGGAGCAAAGAAAGAACTTTGACTAAGTTGAATTAAACCAGCCTCTCTGCAACCATATATTCAATTTCACTTTTTTGGGCATAGGGATATTTGTAAGGCCTGATGTTTGGAGGAACACTTCCTCGAATCAAATGAATAGCATGATCATGATCACGAATAGGTGGGACGCCTTTGCGATGTCAAATACCTTGGAATGATTGTCCAAGGCTTTTTGGAGATCTGGAGAAATAGATGATTTCGATGTGGGCACCTCTAGCAAACATAATTGTGCAATTACGCCTTGTTGTTCTCTCTTTAGAAGCTGTCATGTCGTTAGAGCTTATTATCTTTCCCGGTTTCCCTGCGATACCCCTTAATTCAACTTCCTTTCCTTCTGAATAAAATAAATAAATAAATAATAAAGTAATAAAATCTTGAAAATTAAAAGCTATCGTACACAAAGATTGTAGCCATTGGACTCCTAGTACAACATCAGCACCACCCAATGGAATGGAAAGCATCAGACTATTCAACACATATTCTCCCACGGCTAGCTTGACATTATGGGACTTTCCAGAGCAATTTATGGTTCTTCCATTTGCAACCATCACTTGATACTCTGGTGTTGGATATAAGAAGCAATTCAATTCCTTAGCTATCTTATAAGAAGCAATTCAATTCCTTAGCTATCTTACAATGAATAAAATTATGGGTACTACCTGAATCAATCAACACTATTACATTTTTCTTCTTGATGTGTCCTTCTATTTTGATAGTTTGAGGGGTGGTAATTATGGCCAATGCATTACAAGATATGATCAAGTTCAAGAAAAGTTCTTGAAAATTAAAAGCTATCGTACACAAAGATTGTAGCCATTGGACTCCTAGTACAACATCAGCACCACCCATTGGAATGGAAAGCATTGGACTATTCAACACATATTCTCCCATGGATAGCTTGATATTATGGCACATTCCAGAGCAATTTATGGTTCCTCCATTTGCAACCATCACTTAACACTCTGGTGTTGGATATAGGAAGCAGTTCAATTCCTTGGCTATCTTACAATGAATAAAATTATGGGTATTACCTGAATCAATCAACACTATTACATTTTTCTTCTTGATGTGTCCTTCTATCTTGATAGTTTGAGGAGTGTTAATTCCAGCCAATGCATTACAAGATATGGTCGAGTTCATTTCTTCTTTCTCTAGGGTTTGTTCCTGGTGTGTATCCTCTTCTTTTGATATTTCTTGTTCCTTTTCTTCCTCCTCTTCACAATCTATGTACAATATTGCTTCAACTGATTCTCCAAGGTGATTCCATCACTGAGTTGTTCTCATCAACGTGTTGCTCCCATCACTGAGTTGCACCCATCACTGTGTTGCACTTCGTTCCACTATGCTGCACTCATCATACTGCATACAATCATCATTGTGTTGCACCCATCATGTTGCACTTCATTACACTATGTTGCACTCATCATCATCACTGTGCGGCACCACTATCATGTTGCACTTCATTACACTATGTTGCACTCATCATCATCACTGTGTTGCACCACTGTCATGCAGCACTTCATTACAATATGTTGCATTCATCATCATCACTATGTTGCACCACTGTCATCTTGCACTTCATTACACTATGTTGCACTCATCATCATTACTGTGTTGCACCACTGTCATGCTGCACTTTGTTGTACCCTTCATTGCACTATGTTGCACCCATCATACACTCAATGCATATTGCAATACATCATCATCATGCTGCTACACTACTCATATCATGCTGATACACCTGTCATCGTCATCATGTTGCTGCAATACATCATGTTGTTGCTATACATCCATGTTGTTATAGTACTTATGTTGCACGTAACATACTACAGAGGTATCATTTTGGATATCCTTCATTGTCAATGTGTCAAGACTCTAGTACAGCTCCTTACTATAAATAGATTGTAATACTACTTCTTCTCCTTATGCCGAGACAGTGGGATTGTGACTGTGCCTTATTATGAGATCACCGAGATGCATACATACAAGTCGGAATCTCACTGTGATATATTCAAGATTTTGTCACAATTATGTTGAGATTATTAGGGTTGGTGTAGGATTCGAAGATCCCTTTCTTCCATGAAAAGATAATCATTGTGCTTCCTTTCGTTGAGATATGCACCACTAAGGAGTAGAGCACTACCCTCTATATCACTGTGATCATCACCAAGACTTTGTTGTTTGTCTAGACTGCTACAGGAACACTACCAAGAGATTCCATCAATCATTGAAGATTAGGTCTCTAAGATAAGCCTTCTTATCAATGTGATGACCACCCTCTATTAGGACAGTGTTTTTATAGCTCCTTCCTTGACAACAAAGAGCCTTCATTCATGAGTGCGTTAGGAGGCTTCTTCATTAAGCAGCATTAGGGCTATATTAGGGCAACATTAGAAGCCTATCTTCATAACCGTGTTAGGCCTTCATCTCCATGCGAGCGATAGGAGCTAGGCATCTTCTTTAGGGCTACGTAGATCCTTCTTTCCCATGACAGCATCTAGGGCATCTCCTCTTAGGGCAGCGTATCATCTTAAGACCTCTCCTCCCACCAAAACCCAAAGACAAGTGGAGAGAAAGAGATCACAAGAGGTGTATCCCAAATGACTTGCAAGCCACCTCTTTTTATAATAAAACATTGAGGACAAGTGGGGGCAATTTGGTTGTTGGCTGACCTTGACGAATTATCCCATAACACAAATAAATTCATATCTATGTGAATACATGTCAGAATCAGATGATCTTTAGATCAATCCTACACCTCTCAATGGGAGGAATCCAAGAAAAATATCAGCTACCATGAATAAGTAGACCCACATGGATTTTGGCCCTAGTTGCCAATTTTAACTCTCCTCAACTAGGGAGAACTCCATCTACTAATCCATCTGCCAAACTGTACTATCTCTGCCATCAGTGCCCTGCACTGCTCTACTTTGCTCCGCTGAACTATGAAGAAGAAGAAGTGATCGAGAATGTATCATACCATCCTCTACTGACCTGAAGTTCGTGCCATATAAAAGAGAGTGTCTCATACCACTCTTACTGACCTGAAGTAAGTTCCAATAGAAAGAGTGTGTCATACCACTTTTACTGATCCGAAATCAGTTCCAAATAAAGAGAGTGTATCATACCACCCTTACTGATCCGAAATCAGTTGCAAATAAAGAGAATGTATCATGCCACTCTTACTGATCCGAAATCAGTTCCAATTAATCCCAGATCAATATCATCCTAGCATAGGGAGTACGGTAGTAACACGATGCGTCCATCAGTACTACTATGGACCTTATCCTCATTTCCCTACTCATTGGCCAAACGAGAGGTACTTCCCATGAGTCCCAGACTGCATGGGTAGGATGTCTCAGCAGGAGAAGGATGAACCACTCATCCTGCCTACATGTCGCCAGGGGTATCCCAGGGGAATGTTGAACCACTCACCCTGTACACAACAAATCACTAGGGGAAGGCTAAACCACTCACCCTATAATTGTGTCTCAGCAAGAAAAGGATGAACCACTCATCCTGCCTACATAGTAGACCACTAGAGGAAGGTTGAACCACTCACCCTATGGTTGCTCATCGCTCCAAGATGTACCCCCAAGCCCCCCAAGCTCCCAGAGCTCAATGTCCATATCATACAAGATCCTTAGGAGAGAGTCTTTCCACAACTCCTAGTAGTTCTCGGAAAGTCAAGAATTTGACCTTTCCCAAGGGCTTCGACAGAATATCAGTGACTTGCACATCAATCCCAATGCGATGGAGCCTTCTTGCTCCTCGATGTACCATATCCCAAATAAAGTAGTACCTGATGTCTATATGCTTGGAGCAATCATAGAACGCATGATTCCACAACAATCAAATCCCCCTCTGGTTGTCACAGAAGATCACGATGGTATCCAGCACATGTCCAAACAGCGCATTGAAAAGCTTCCACAACCAAACAGCTTCACACGAGGCCATAATCGCAGCTATGTATTCGACCTCAACAGTGCTCAAAACAACCGTCTTCTGCTTCCTTCTCATCCAAGATAACGAAGCAGAACCCAAAGAGAACCAGCACCTAGAAGTGCTCTTGCGATCCTCCACTCTGCTTGCCCAGTCAGCATATGAATAATCATCCAGCTTCTCTTTTTCGGCAGTGTATCTCAATCCATGAGAGATTGTGCCCTAAAGATATCTTAAAAGATTCTTGGCACCAATCCAATGAGGCTCATCCATTTATGAGCTCAACATGCTAACTGCAAAACATATATCCGGACGAGAGTTCACCAAGAACATCAATGCTAGTATGAGTTTATGGAACTCAGAGGCATTTCCCAAATCAAGTTCAGCATCACTACTGCATAACTTCTTAAAGTTAGGTTTCATCGAGGTAGTCACAGGCTTGCAATTCACCATTCCAAATCCGGAATCCAACTCCCTCTTACTTTTGCAAATGAGAGGGCTTGCACCTGTTAGAAAGAGGTCGTCCTTAAAAGGTGCCAGTATGAGAGGTCTATCATCCACAACCTTCAAGAAATGGTTTGGATAAGCTTCACTCCTAGTGAATCTCAACTTCATCAGATAGTTGTTTATCCTTTCATACCAAGCCCAGGGTGCTTGCTTCAAGCCATAGAGAGCTTTCATCCACCTGCATACATGAGATTCCCGATCATGAATCTCAAACCCCTCGAGTTGTTCCAAATCTATGGACTTGCTACATGAGGGGAATGGTCCCCTTATAAGTTTTCCTTCAGTACATCTCAAGCATGTACCTCCATGCACTTCTTGAATTCAAGCATCCCTTTCACCATCTGACTCACATCGGGTAGGGCCCCATAGTGAGCAGACCTCTGGTGTTATAGAAGAGATGTGTCAACTAACATGGTCCCCAATGGACTTCCTACAACTTGATACAAATTGCCAACCCTGAACTCAAAAGCATCTTTTAAAAATTCCTTATCCACACACGTACCTTTCCATTGATGAATGCCACCTTGAAACCTTTGACTTCCATTGCCGAAATGTACACCGAGTTCTTCTTGAGATCAGGTACATAAAGAACTTCTTGTAAATGAATCTTGTTACCCTCATTCAATTGAGGGGTAACATTCCATACACCCTTTCTCGGATATGTGGCATTGACTCCAAGTATAATCTCCACGATTGTTTCCTTCTCTATCAAATTAGAGAGAGCTTCCTTCTATCCAATGAAGTGTCTTGAAGCACTACTATCAATAAGCTAGATTCCCAAAGAGTCCGAAGGAGAAGTAGTGGAGAGGGCCAATATAAGTTAATGTTCCTTTTCATACCAGGATTTCCTTGCTTTCCTTGAAGAGTTGTTCATTTCCTTGATGACCTGCATTCCTTTTTCTTTTGTCAGACCTATCATTCCTCTGATCATTGAAGATGCCCCTGGAATGATTGTTATCATCATCAAGTGATGTGTCCCTTCTATTCGCATAATGGCCAAACTCATTGCAAGCAAGGCATCTGCCTTTCCTTCCACCCTTAGATTTAGACTTCCCATTGAAGTGACCTTTAGGTAGGCCACCAGATGTTTCCGTTGCGCCACTCTTATAGTCTTCTTTGCTTCGACTTCACTCTTGTGAATTTGAACAGGGAAGAGGAACCCTATAAGTCTTTTGTCCTTTCCAACTGACTTCGGTGATTGCTCTTTCACTCTTGCTTGGGCTTTGTCTTCACCTCAGCTCTGATACCATGTTAATTTTAGGTATGTTCTATGCTGAGAGCAAATTTACTTCAATTTTCCACATTAGCTCAATATCAATACTAAATTAGCAATCACATTTAGCATGATAGTAAAATGTAGATAGAACATAAACATAAATCGCAGAAAACAAGCCAAGACAAGAGGACACAAGATGTGGCGCCAACCAGGGACAAACCCCAATGTGGGGAAACCCTTGATCAATTCTTCTTATGTTCCTCAATAGTTCAACAAAGAGAGATAGTACATATACATCAGAAGTCAACATTTTGACTTGACAAAATAAGAGTAGAGATCTTCACTAAGAAGATAACACATGAAGTAGTTGATCTAAACTCAGGTGAAGGCATACTGCTTCAACTAATTCTCCAAGGTGATTCCATCACCATGTTGCATCCATCACAGTGTTGCACCCATCACTGAGTTGTTCACATCACTGTGCTGCTCCCATCACTAAGTTGCACCCATAACTGTGTTGCACTTTGTTACACTATGTTGCACTTTGTTACACGGTGTTGCACTACTCATCATCATCATTGTGCTACACCACTGTCATGTTGCACTTCATTACACTATGTTGCATTCATCGTCATCACTGTGCTGCAATGTTGTCATGCTACACTTCATTACACTATGTTGCACTCATCATCATCATTGTGTTGCACCACTGTCATGTTGCACTTTGTTGTACCCTTCATTGCACTATGTTGCACCCATCATACACTCAATGCATACTGTAATACATCATCATCATCACGCTGCAATACATTCTTGTTGTTGCAATACATCCTACTGCTGCTATACATCCATGTTGCTATAATACTTATGTTGCACTTAACATACTTCAGAGATATCATTTTGGATCTCCTTCATTGTCAGTATGTCGAAACTCTAGTACAGCTCCTTATTATAAATACACTGTAATATTGCTTCTCCTTATGCCAAGAGAATGGGATTGTGATTGTGTCTTATTATGGGATCACCGAGATGCATATATACAGGTCCAAATCTCATTGTGATATATTCAAGATTTTGTCACAGTCATGCTGAGACTGTTAGGCCTAGTGTAGGATTCGGAGATCCCTTTCTTCCATCAAAAGATAACCATCATGCTTCCTTTCGTTGAGATATGCACCGCTAAGAAGGAGAGCACCACCCTCTATATCACTATGATCATCACCGAGATTTTGTTGTTTGTCTAGACTACTAAAGGAACACTACCGAGAGATTCCATCGATCATTGAAGATTAGGTCTCTGCGATAAGCCTTCTTATCAATGTGATGATCATCCTCTATTAGGACAGCGTTTATATAGCTCCTTCCTTGACAGTAAAGAGCCTTCATTCATGACTGCATTAGGAGGCTTCTTCATTAAGCAGCATTAGGGCTATATTAAGGCAGCATTAGAAGCCTATCTTCATAACCGTGTTAGGCCTTCATCTCCGTGCCAACATTAGGAGCTAAGGCATCTTCTTTAGGCTTGCATAGATCCTTCTTTCCCACAACAGCGTCTAGGGCATCTCCTCTTAGGGCAGCGTATCATCTTAAGATCTCTCCTCCCACCAAAACCTAAAGACAAGTGGAGAGGAAGAGATCACAAGAGGTGTACTCCAAATGACTTGCAAGCCACCTCTTTTTATACTAAAACGTTGAGGACAAGTGGGGGCAATTTGGTTGCTAGCCGACCTTGACGAATTGTCCCATAACACAAATAAATTCATCTCCATGAATACATGTCAGAATCGGATGATCTTTAGATCAATCCTACACCTCTCGACGAGAGGAATCCAAGAAAAAAATCAGCGGCCATGAATAAGTAGACCTGCATGGAGTTTGGCCCTAGTTTCCAATTTTAACACCCATGGTATTCCACTTTTTGGAAAAGTACAAGTACAAGGGTGATTGGTTCATTCTTGTGGCTTAGCAAGAGAGCCGAGAGGGTCGAGCAAGGCCCGAGCCGGCTCAAAGGGCCGAACAGGGCACAAAGACGTGCAAGAGCATGAGACATTGAGAGAGAGATTCTCTCAAGTAAGCAAGAGATATGCACGAGTGATATTGCAAGTTTGTTGTGAGTGAGATACTCAGTTATACAGAGTCCAAGGAAAGAGCACGGAGCAACAAAGGAGATCCGGATCAGCCAAATAGAGGACGGATCTAGGACTTGATCCATTGGATCAAATCCAGGGTAACTGTTGTATACGCAATTTCCTCAAGGGCCATTTTCCCTTGTACGAAAGCCCTAGATTTGTGTTGAAGGACTAGTAAGAATTGTGTTTTGTCGCTGAAATTTTGTGTTTATTGTGCATAATCTAATTGTTGGTTTTATAAGTTCCACTATGCTAGATTTATTTCTAGATAGGCACATCAATATGTTTCAATTAATTAGTCGGGTTAAACTTAATTTGAGATTGTTACCTAATCCGGTGTGTGTGTGCACTGAGTCTAGTGCCCAAAATCTAACATGGTATCAAAGCTTGGTATCTGAAAAGGGCAATTAGATCCGAGATTTGCTTAGGTGATAGATCTGCGAGGGAGTTGTAGGAATTGTTGCAAGTAGCAACAATATTTTGAAGAACCATCCAACACAATTGGATAAGTATGGCAGAGACCCTGAGGGCCAAGAAGGCCTGCGATCTAGAGTCAGAGGGAGTGACCAGTCACAAGAGGAAGTTAGCAGGCTCAAAGGGACTCAACAACTCAGAGGAAGACAAGCTTTACGTTCAGGAAATCACAGTACAATATGGCTATGCAAGATGCTCAAGAGTGGGAGGCTTCTAGGAGCAGGATGTCTTCGAAGAAGGGCCCCTATCATACAACAAAAATTGCTTATGTGCCATATGAAGCAGTTGTAGTAGCGGATCAAGGGTGGAAATGTGTTCCAAGATCAAAGGCAGAGCCACTTCAAGATGTTGTGAAAATACATCCCTCGCTAAGAGGGCGTGTTGATGTTTTGAGTAGTATCAAGAGTATTCTCAAGTGTGTGGCAAGTGGGCTAAGTGATGGAGCTTTGCACCATAGACCCATGGTATTTTAGTGACCCATGGTATTGCACCCTTTGGAAAAGTATAAGTACAAGGGTGAGTGATTCATTCTTGTGGCTTGGCAAGAGAGCCAAAAGGGTTGAGCAGGGCCGAGCAGGTTGAGAGTGTTGAGTAGGGCACAGAGACATGCAGAGGCATGAGACACTGAGAAAGAGATTCTCTCAAGTAAGCAAGAGATCTGCATGAGTAGTATTGCATGTTTGCTATGAGTGAGATACTCAGTTGTGCCAGGTCTGAGGAAAGAGCACAGAGCAGCAAAGTAGATCCAGATCATCTAGATCAAGGACAGATCTAGGGCTTGATCCTCTATATCAGATCCAAGGTAATTGTTGCTTATGTAATTTCCTCGAGGGCCATTTTCCCTTTTATAGAAGCCTTAGATTCTTGTTGAAGGACTAATAACAATTGTGTTTTGGGGCTGAAATTTTGTGTTCACTGTGCATGATCTAATTGCAGGTTTGATAAGTTCCATTGTGCTAAATTTGTTTCTAGATAGGCACATTAGTGTGTTTCAGTTAATTAGCTGAGTCAAAGTTAGCTTGAAATTGTTACCAGATCTGGTGTATGGGTGTGTGTGCACTGAGTCTAGTGCCCAAAATCTAACACACATAGCCTGCTTAATAGTTTCTGCTTTGTCGCAAATCACACAGCAACCATCTGCAATGCCTGATTGATGTACCCTATCAATAACTAGTAAATTGTTGTTGAGCACCAGCCACTAATGCAATATCCACTTAACAGATGAGTGGAATTTTCAGATATTGGCAATAGTAAATACCTAAGCCAAATTTGATCCCAGATGTTTCTGTACACCTAAACCAATTCCCACTAAGGAAAGAGTATATAGAAATTTTCAAAAACAAAGACTCTGACAGTAATTCTTATAAAGTACTCTAGCCATTCATAACAGGTTAAAAGGGTCCAAACCACAGTATCCAGTGTCCATTAATTACTCAAGTGTTTTCAATCATCCCTTTTTCCAAGGTTACATCATTGTTTTAATGTCAGCCTTGCATATTTCAGAATCCAAGATACAAAACAAAAAATGAGTAAATTCCTGATGCAATAAAGGAAACTGGTGAGATTTCTGCTTCTTAAGGCGGCCATGTCTTCAGTCAACAGGCCCTTAACCTTGTAGAGTTTTCCCAGTCCAAAATGCATTAAGCTAAATGTTAACTGGGATTCAAGAGCAACAACAGGCATTGCTGGGTAATAGGAGAGAGTACTGAGAAGTGAGAACAGTAATGGCATGCTGTATTATGCCAGTCTCTTAAACCAAACTATTAATAACAAAGAAGAAATGAAGAGCTTCTCTCATGCATTGAGAAGGCTTCAAAAACCTTTCAAGTATAAAGATCTCATGTCCCTCTGAAACCAGAAAATGGGGAATAATGTTTATAGTGGAAAACAAAAACCAATTGAAGTAAAACAGAAATCTTTCTTTGTTAATCAACCATCACATATATGGAAACTGAAGCAAAGCAGCTGGATCAGCTAATGAATGAAACCATTGACAGGACTCTTAGTAATGATACAAGAACAGGTACAAATACCAACATTAATGATCTCAACTCCCTAGTGCAAAATCTGATTTAGGAAGATCTTAGAAAGATGGGTCAACTTGGCTTGTTTTGTCTGCTGGAGTCCAAGTGATTGTGAACCCGAGTCAGTACAGCATTTAGGTAAGGCTGTCTGTTCTCGGTTTTTCCATTTCCTAATAGTCTTCATAAGGCTGGTTCAGGCCAGCCCTTGAGCAGCATTCTGTTCTGCTTTCCTTCATCCCGAGTTTTTGTTTTGTTCACACTTTGTTTTCTGTTGTTTACCCAGTCAGTAGGCTGAACCTTGCTTCATTTGTCACAATGTTAGGAGAACCACCACTTCTGATCAGTCTTGGCCCCAAACCAATCCAGTGTGTCGTCCCAACAGGTTTTGGTCTGATTTGTGCCAGAATGCCCTGTTCAGGAATAAACTGGCTAAATCTGCAGCAGACTGGGCCCTTCCCCAAATAACCCAAAAACACAAGAAAAAAGGAAAATTATGATCTAGAAGGTTACTAAGCCCAGCCAGATGTACCCCAGATGGTTCTAGAAATCTCCAAAAGGACTTGAGGCCACTTCCACCACAATGATGTTGGTGTTGGAGCTTCACACACACCAAGTCAAGGATACAAATGGAAAGGATAGTCTAGAGCATCTAAAAGATTATCTCGAGGATGTTATGCAGTAACATGATTATAGTATGATGACTTTTGTACTCTAGATCATCCTTGATGCCTGCATTCCATGCTCATTGTATTTGCACTATTTTTATTTCTATTGGATAGTTACTTAGCACATCTTTCTGCTTTTAGTAGATTAGTGATAGAAGTTGCTTCTGCACTGCCCCTGTATTTACACCGTTTATACATTTGAATCCCATTAACCAACCATTCTTTGCAGATTAATAAAATTATCTTATCTAGAGATCATTTAGAGCCTCAATGTTTATGTATTTTCTTTTATAGAATTTATTATGTCTCTGGGAACTTAAATCTCAATGTAATTTTGCTATTTGCACCCTTACACAATATATATGAACAAACTCTGAACATTCGGTGTCTAATAGTTTCTATTTACATTGATGCTAAGTTGCACGAAGTGCTGAAACATTTCTGAGTTTCCGAAACGGGTACGTTTAGAAACATCACCTCCCAAATATGGAAACGTCAGCTGAAACGTCATATATGTTTATATATATAATAAAATTATAAATAAGTGAAAAACACATTAACTCGCAAGAAAAAAGGGAACAAGACCCATAGATGACAATTTAGAAGGAAAACCAAGTCTATATTAACTCTCATAGATGATTACATGGTGGTCGAGTTTCAGTCGAGTTTCAGCTCAGTTTCGGAGTTCCGGGTACGAGTACGTCCCGAAACGTCGAGTTCCTTGAAGTTTCATGCAACATATGATTGATGTACATGAAATTAAGTATTAAAACTTCATTATTTTATGTATTTTTTATTCAACCAGTTTTGCCCTGTAAGCTACCTTGGGCTTCCAACAAGTTTTAGCTTAATTGTGCCTGAGTTCACTTTTGTTAACTTATATCTACAGAAATTTCCATGGACCTTAAATAAGTATTGTGTTAGTGTGGTTCCAAAGAATGGTTTTTATTTTCCTTTTGTGATCAAGTTTGGTGCTCAATCTTGAGTCCAAGTCCCTTATATACGCTTTGATTAGTAATAACAAAAAGAAAAGAGGCAACCCAAAAAGGAAATCATTTTCGCTGTTATTGTCAAAAAGCATTATTAAAACAGTGTTCCATGGAAACGCATCCCCCAGGGTCCGGGGGGGGGAAGCAGGAAACGGAGGGAGAAACATCTCCCCAATGTGGGGGGCGTGTTTCCCCAAAAAGGTGCTTGTGCGCGTCCCCCCTCAAAAAGGGTTGGGCACCCCCCTTGAATTTTACTTCAAAATAATAATTTGTGGGTGGGAAAGCCTAATATTCATCCCTAGAGCCCAATTAATACTGTTACTTTTAATTAAATTTTTAACATTACCATTAATTGACTTAGGATGTTTGATCGTGGTTCTGACCTCATTGGATTTCATATGGAGAAAGTAATATTTTAGAACCCACTCAAGCCCAGCAGACTTAACAGTTTTCAGGATTGGCGGGATTGCAAAGTTCCATTGGATTCTATCATGTATGAGGGTATGGAACTAGCATTTAATCAAAAGCACCATGCCCTCTATGTACCTCGATATTGGTGCCATCGATTATTAATCTCCTCTATCATGACCCTAGTAAAATTGTACCTATCACTCAAACAAAAAATCGACTGGACATGTTAAATGTTTTCTATCTTATTTTAATGCTTCGAGGGTGATATTGATGATGAGCATCCCAATATACACAATGATTTTTGATGATATGTAGCTATTGTAGAAAATCCACGAAAATTCCAATATGCTTGAATGAACAAATCTAAAACTAAACTAACTTGTAACCCAAGACAATTTTCTCTACTTAATTTGCAGTGGACCATCGATTATTAATCTCCTCTATCATGACCCTAGCAAAATTGTACCTATCACTCAAACAAAAACTCGACTTGACATGTTAACCGTTGTCTATCTTATTTTAATGCTTAGAGGGTGATATTGATGATGAGCATCCCAATATACACAATGATTTTTGATGATATGTAGCTATTGTAGCAAATCCACGAAAATTCTAATCTGCTTGAATGAACAATATCAAAAAACACAAATTTTTTTCTAGGTAACCCAACTGGGAAAACCCACTGCTTGATTGAGAATTTTATTGGTAGAAATTTATAGCAACAAATCTCTTACAACAGTCCTGTTTCAATAGAGAAAACAACTTCTTCTCCCTGCTAGTCCTTAGCTTGAAACACCTTGCACGAATGTTGACCATGCTGCTTCCTTTCCTTGCCTGGCCGAGCTCCTATGTCCTTGCACTGATTTCTCCTAAATCCAAGCACAATAGAGGCTCCTATTATTTAGGAATTACTCTTAAATTCTAGCGCATCCCTCAAGGAATTCTCCTCTATCAAACTGCCCTTCCCACCAGAAGCCCCTGCACAAACTCGTGCTCTCTATTGCCTTGTCTCACCAACTCATGCTCACAAAACAATGTAATAATTATGTGCCTTGGTCCTCCTTATAAGCTTTTTGAATAGGGTAAATCTGGCAAAGTAATTATTTTTGGAAATCGAATAGCTAATTGAAGAGTTAACAAAGGCTATCAAGTTGTTGTAACTTGTCCTGCCTTAATTTAGAAGTTAAGGCTCTCTTAGCTCGTCCTTTCCCAAATTAACTCGCACTAGAAGACAACAACTAAGCCTTCCACATTTGCACTAGTCAAACTACTTCATGCACATGTCCTAACTTTTAGGAATTCGCCCTAAATTTTAGAAACTCGTCCTAATTTTTAGGAATTAGCTCCTAACTTATAGGAATTGGTTCCTAACTTATACGAACTTGTGCATGCTATGGAAAACTGCTTCTTGGTCTTTAAAACAGAAATCTTATGATACGCAAAGATATATATATA
This sequence comes from Pinus taeda, assembly GCA_000404065.3. Taxonomy (NCBI): domain Eukaryota; kingdom Viridiplantae; phylum Streptophyta; class Pinopsida; order Pinales; family Pinaceae; genus Pinus; species Pinus taeda. The sequence goes on from APFE031347667.1 coordinate 111,048, forward strand.
TATATATATTAAAAGATGAATTACAGATGATGTTGATTACAAATGGGGTCCCTAGCTTATATACTGCCATGGGCACCCTTTGAGGAAAGGGCATGATCCTATGATCGTGCTCTTTCATCTAATTTAACTGAAAATTAAATAATAAACCTAATCTAACTAATTTTTACATAACATTGCCTTCCTCTCGAAAGAATGCTTTGTCCTCAAAGCATACGTAACGACGGATGTTGTTGACAAAATGCTTCATTCTCCCAAGAAGCTTCTTCTTCGGGTAAGTCCTTCCACTTGATCAGATATTCCTTGATAGTACAATATCGAAGCTTTCTTTCTCTAGTAGACAAAATACCTTCTGGTTTTAAAATGACTCTTCCCTCATCATCTAGGGATGGAAGTGTTGTTTGCACTGTTTGATTGTTACCTAGTGCCCTTTTAAGGCAAGATACATGGAAGACATTGTGAACACGACTTGTCTCTGGAAGGCTTATAAACCATACGCAACTTGGCTAATCTTTTTGTTGATCTGATAAGGCCCATAAAACTTTGGTGCCAATTTGTTTTTTCCTTTCTGTTTTAAGGATAATTGTTTGTATGGTTGGAGCTTAACAAATACCCATTCTCCAACTTCAAACTCTCTTTCGGTTCTATTACGGTCTGCTTGTTGCTTCATACGATTCCTTGCATTATTCAGGTTTTCTTTTAATATTTGGACGATTTTTTGGGTTTCTTCTAATTGATCTTTAACAGCGGGTAGATTTGTCTGGACAATAGCTAAATCCTTCCATTTCGGGGGTTCATACCCATATAGAGCTTGAAATGGTGTCATTTTTGCTGATGTATGATAAGTGGAATTATACCACCATTCAGCAAGATGTAACCATTGAGCCCATTTATTTTGTTTTTCTGTAGCGTAGCAACGTAGGTAGGCCTCCAAACATTTATTGACAACCTCTGTTTGGCCATCTGTTTGAGGGTGATAAGCGGAACTCATATTTAGGTAGGTTCCTAT